>JAYMSF010000030.1:0-24991 GCA_036897335.1 Silene vulgaris | reverse complement strand
TCGAAGGGTTTTTTGTGGGACTTTTATTAGGGTTATGATGCTTTGTTTGGTCTGAAATTTGACATGTAGGTAGAGGAGAGTGCAAGGTAGATCGTAGTTGTGGTGGCTGTGGCGGTTGTTGCTTGCAAGTGGTGGTTCGAAAGGAGTAAACTGACTCACTAATAAGTCATACTTTAACTTTTTTTTTTGATTTTTTTTACCTCCACTTCATTCTTCAAGCCCTACTTTACATACCAATAGACCCCACATAAGACCACCTATTGCCACCATATTGATAACCCCTGAAAAGTTTGTACTTCCACCTTTCCAACGAGTCTAAAAACATCTCAAACCGACTTCGTTTGCTATCTCAAACGTCGATTGAAAGTCGCTCCAATACAAGTGATCAAACTTTGGCCAAAAGGTCGTGTTTGACAAAAAAAAATTATTAAAGGTGGTGTTTCACAAACTTTTTTATTAAAGGTCGTGTTTGGAAAAAAAAGTTTTTTAAAATGTTGTGTTTAACAAAAAAACCCAATTAAAATATGAACTTTCTTCTTCAAATTTTAGCCCCACTGGAATTTTTTGCCCCCCTAACGGGAAATCCTGCTGCTTATTGTGGTTGCATTATTCGTAGCAATTTTAAATATGTTATGTCGAATTGTCGACTAACAAATGACAATTAGGTGAAATTATTTTTTAACTTGTTATCGGTCATAAGAAGTTGAGGTTTTACCTAGGAGTAACATGCCGGACTTCCAACCACCGGTCCGTCCTTTGATTGCCGGTCTTCCATGGCGATTCAGAGAGCCGTCCTTGGTGTAAGTATTCCATTTATCCGTGGCACTCCGACCGCTACCACTATCATCCTGTGGTTGATTAAATTTAATTAGCTCTTCACTTGATGCCAACATTTATTTGCGTCAAATGAAATGTTTAATTGAAATGAACAACATTTTGTTGCAAAAGGATTAATGTATATATAAATAAATACGGTTTGTCTAACGTGTGTCATAAAGGCACACGCTATCCAACCTGATTGTGATAAAATATTGTTCAAATAAAAAAGGAATGAAATTTTGTTGCAAAAGGATTAATGCAATGTATATATAAACACAAAAATTAATTTAGTGAAAGACGGTCTCTCAGGAGACCTACTGATATATAAATTAATCCTCCTACATACCCTTTTACTAATTTCATGGAAATGCATTAAATTCTAGGATAGTTTGCTTAAAATCGTCTTTGACCTAATAGGATAAAGAGAAGGATTAATGATGAAGGTAGATTTTGTCATTCACACTTGTAAGTTGGGAACAACTAGGATTATGTTTTTAGACAACTTTTTGTGAAAGTGTAATGTGTAAGATAAAAACTTTTATATTGCGGAAAGGACGAATTATAATTCGCCTTTTACTCTAAGTATTCTATAAAATGATTTGATAATTACTTTGGTTGAATATACAGATATCAACTAATTTTGTTGGTCAAATTACACATCATGATTTTCATGACATGAATTGAAATCCCGTCAATATGTTTAGTTGGTTCATTAAAAAAAAAGTAACTTATATCAAACCAACATAGTGTACATACGATTAGTTTTTGCTATCAAACTAGTTAAACGAGTAATTAAGTCGATACTTGATATAAAAAAACATTTATCATCGTCTGATTAACAATGGCTGATTTAGGGGAGGTTAGCAGGGGCACTGGGACGCAGACCAAGAAAATATTAGTTAAAATTTCCGACTTTTTTCAAGTTTACATTATGTTATTACTTGTTTGCCCAACTGAAATTTTTTGTCCTCCTAACTATAAATCCTGGCTCCGCCACTGAAAATTAATATAAGGATTTGTGCAAGACATTAATCTAAACATGAAATTACAAATCATCAAATATTGAATTAACTAGGATAATCCACTCAAATTCCTAAATTATATGAACTAGATTTCGTCTAGTCCCTTTTTATTGATGATGAATTGATGATCCCATGCTTTTTTTATGTCACTCCTTGTAGCACACTTTTGGACTTTTGGTGATTGCTAATTATAAAATCCAAATTAAATGCCCCACCACAAAATTACAACATTATAAATTGTTGAATTATATGGTGTACGTTATACTACATTTTTTTCCAACCAATGTCATAATAATATGATTGCAAGTAAAAATGTTTTTGAGAGTAAATATAACGCTAGACTTGGTAATTGGCATCATAATTCATAACTTTAGTTTTAAGTTGAAAAGTACTAACGAGAAGGGCGACCCATCATTTATAGAACCAATTGTAAAAATCGTTTATAAAACCGTCTCATAATTTATTGACAAAGTTATTGCCGAGTTAATTCTAGTACGCGCGTAATTAAATAGAATCAAATATTAATAGATATTTAAGTTGGTGTAATAACAAGTTATCATCAACTCAATCCCAACAAATATATATCAACCCTAATTGTAGTAAAAGGATGATGGTATGGTGCGACCGTATAACTTATAACAACTACGGAGTACTATACTATATTGAGTAAGATGGGTGTATGATTGTGTGACACAAATAGAGCAAGCGACTGACTAGCAAATCAAGGAGTTAATTCATCGATAAGTATTACCATTTTGGATGCAACCTCTCCTGATCTTCGAAGTAGTTTACGAGAAGATATTCAAGGAGTCGCTATCCCTCATACTTTAGCTGTTTAATTTCGTTTTACTCGGGGTTCATCCCCTCTCATGTACCAAAGAAAACAAATATAGAATGTATTCCACAACGACAATTTTTTTTTTTTGGTTCGAATGAGCGCAGTATATTGCTGGTAAGAACCGAACCCTCAACTTTACGGTTAGAATAAGAGAGCTCTTACCACTTGAGCTAACAACTAACATTTTATATTTGAGTATTTATGAGCCAATTACTTCCAATCCCCTACATCCTCGTTAACTTTTAAAACTACTTTTGTTACTTTGCTCAAATCTTCTTCATTGGCCTTTAAACGAGCGTAGTAACACGACGCGTATATATTTTTTTCGAAAAGTGGACGATTTTTTCCGGGGATGTTGTTTTCTTGGTTGAGAATTGAGAAGGATAACACTAGTTGGTTTTATATAGTGGTGGAGTCGTGATTTATAATTAGGTGGCAGAAAATTTCACCTATAGCAAACGAGTAATGCTATAAGTTAAACATGAAAAAAATTTCAAAAATTTAACCTAAATTATTATAGTTTTTATTTTCCAATGAGGGTGAACACTGAACACCCGTTAAACCCCATCGCTTCACCGCTGGTTTTACACTAAATTAAACTAGTGTGCAACTATCCATTAAAGACATGTAGAGTAAGTCGCTTGTAAATTAAAATGGTTTTACAATATCACATATAGTAAAACCATATAACGAAAGACCTTAATGCCCTAATTATGTAAAACAGTTTTATATAAGAATCGCTTAATTTTACAGAGGAGTTTTAGGTAAATAATCACTTAATTTTACATATTTATGTAAAATGGTTTCAGATGAGAATGGTTGCAGAAAATAATAGGGCCGGGATAGAAAAAAAAAAACATATGCAAATGGCAAATACACAATAATCACTAGAAAAACTATAGTTTAATTTAATTGTAATAAACAAAGCAAAAGAACATGGAAAAACAATAATTCTATAGTCAAATATTACCTGGGATGCATTGCCAACAATAGTAGATTCATTAACAAGCTTTTTTGTCACCATTTTATATGTTCTCTTTGCCCTTTCTCAACAGCCAATAAACACACAAATTAAATTACTAGAAAATTAATTTCTTTTATATAATTAAAAAAGAACTTTTCATTGAAAAAGATAGAGAAATTTAATTTGTGAATATTTTTTAATTTTTATTTTGTAAGAATGGTGGGAAATAAAGAAGTTTAAATAGGTTGACAAAGAGGTAGAAAAATGTGTCAAAAAATAATGAAACAGATGGCAAAAAATAAATAGTTGCATGTAAGAAAGACAAAGAAGTTTATAGAGAGAGTTAATAAGAGTAGTCAGTGATTTTAGTTGCTCCATGCAGTCTACTTGTTTTTATAGCCTTAAATAAAGTTCATTCATTCACAATTTTTTATGTGTTACACTCTCAAAATTTGACTCAAATTAATAATTTAACTTGAATTGGTTGAATTGGGGATAAAATGATGGCATATGTCATCACTATTTTAAGCACTTTTGATAATAAAGTTGTTAGATGGCTATCACAATCTTAAGGCCTTGTTGTTATCGACTTAATTTCAGCTTATTTTAATTCAACTCAGTTCAATTCGGCCTAGGTCGCTTTAGTTCAACTTAGCTTATTTTAGTTCCTTTTATTTATCTCATCAAATTTCAATTCTATTCAGTTCAGTTTAGCTCGCTTCAACTCGATTCAATTCATTAGTTCAACTTCATTCAGCCCAAAAAAACAGGGTCTAAGTCATCTTTAAAGTTGTTATTTTGGTTTATAATTCGATAAATACTTGTGTATGATTCACCGAAATAGTTCTATTTTGTTTGTTTCCCATGAATGTTGAAGAGAGATTGAGGAGTATTTTATTCAAATCTGTGTCTGCCATATCTAAAGCCACTTATTGGAAATTAGTTAGAATAATTAGTTTCAATTTTATTATGACATCCAATTTTAGTTAAGCAATGTTCAATCGTATTATAAATTACCTTGCAGTTAGACTAGCGGTTAAGATTGATTCAAAAATTTAGTGGTTAAGTTGAGAATACTTAGACTCAATAATTTACAAGCTCGAATTATCACCCCCTTAATTATATTCTCATGGTTTTGTGCATTGGTACTTTGGTAGAGTTAGGAAGAGCTACTAGGGTCTAGGGACACTCGACATGCAAATTTTAAAATTTGTAGCTAAAATCTATGAACTTTTCTCAAGTTTCTCCTATATTATTATATATCCGTATATCCCAGCTGAAGTTTTTCGTCACTCGCTTTGTATCTTCTCTTTCAGAAAATTGTAACCTATCTAGAGAAATAACCCTACCTAGCTAGGCTTCATATAGTTGTAAGTTACTCCTAAATAGTAATTAAGGATTTGCTACAAGTTAGTTAGCATGTCAAGTGTGACTTCTCAAAAAGTAGCAATAATATTTACTGATTATCACATTCAATTTGATTTTATATATGATGATTTCAATTCAACTTATTAATCCATTCATTCAATTCTTTTAATTAGTCATCCTTTATTTATACAAGTAGGTCACATCAAAGTAGGATTGTATCATGTGGACTACTTTTAACCCTACACCATTAGTACACATGCTAAATGTGTCTCATGATCATCTGCCCAAATTTAGCATTTCGTATTCGCAAGATCGATTTGTAGGGCTACCTCTTGTTTCTTCTAGTATGGTTTACTTGCTTTGTTGTCTTTGTTTAATATTCTTGGGTTGTTATCTTTCAATTTGGATCCTCTCCGGTCTCCATTTCCTCTTTAATGCACTCTTGTTCTAATATATTTTCTTTCTGTATTCATTTAAACATTACTTTTATGAAATAATTACAACCACTAAATCGTCCCAAGATACAATCTGCACCATTTAAAAGTAATAGAGGTCCATTTCTTTTCAAGTAATGGAGAGAATCCGGACCGGTTATCTTTAGGCATGTTAGGCCAATAATAACATATATACTTACTAACATTAGGTCTGCCAAACAGATTAGGTTGTGTTGGGTTTGTGTTTGTGTCATCTGAAAATGATCGCAAATCCTTTAACCCGGCCAAATTCAACCTAATTAAATCTCGTGTCATATTCGTGTCAATCCACTTACAGATTTACTCACATACATTGATCATTAATTAAGTCTCAACCCAAAGCTATTAATTTGGTGTCAGGTTTTTGTTGGATTTTCTTATCGTGTCATTTTTTGCCGCCTCTAGTTGACATGCGTCATCGGATTCCTGGTATCTCCGTTAAATATTTACATTTGTACTTTATAGAAAGATCAAAATAACGTTTAGGAGCACATAAATTTCTTCCAATAAAACCTTAATTATATATTGAATGCCAAAAGAAATATATATTTTTGAATGCTCGTGTAGCGCTCAAGCATAAGAAAGATTAGGTTGGTTGATATTTTTCTAGAGCGCAAATTAGGAGTCTATAATTATAAGTATCACTACTTAAATACGTACTCATAAGTCATAACTCTAACAGCTAAGCTAGTTGACACTAATTCCTAATTGGTCGATATTTGTTATGGATGGATCAGAGTGGTGTGTAGGTTAAGTCTGAGGTGGATAAGGTATAGAAAATGTGGGAGGAGTTGGTGGACATCATACATTCACATACTCAATAAGGTAGTGAGGGAGCTCTCTCGTCTTCTGTTTTGCATGTATACGTGATAAGTCTGATCGACTTCGCTCGTCTCACGTCTAAAAAGGGGTCGCTCATTCTTTCTACTTTCAATTTGATTGAATTGGATTATATACTTAATTCTAGATTTCTTGGTGACAAGGTGTTAGTCAGGGAGTACTACTTCATAAAAGAATTTTATATGTAATGTATTAACTACGCGTGATTTCAATTTAGTCGTCTTGCCAAGTCATTTGGTCAATTCGAGTTACTAGTAATTCACTCAATTTCGAGCCGGCCAGTTATGAGTCAACAAAACCCCAGTCAAATTTGACTTGGGTTGGTTCAACTCGAATTTCTTGTCACATTTGGATTTTTACAACCTAGGTCAATTTTGAGCCTTACTTCTTAATTAGGGTAATTTCTTTAGATTGTTCTAGTTTTGTCAGGTCTACCTAAACTATTGAAAGGGCGATTCATGTTGGAGAGGTCCAAACGGCAAATGATGCTTCACGTAAACCTCATTCTTTAACTTGCAATGTATCTTGGATTTAAACTCAAATGAACTTTAGCATCTGATGAACAACTAAACTTGTAAGATCCAACTTATTAATTAACTTTAAGTTTCAGCCCAGCATGACATCACCGCTATTACTCTCTAACTCAAACTTGCCACCCCACATTTTTGGAACCAATGTACACCACTACGTAAGATCCTAACACCACCGTGCACTCATCTAGCACCACCTTGTACCATCTCATGCATCTCACCATCATGCACAAACGCTCTGAATCACCACACACAACATATCACTATTAGCATCACCTCGCATCACGAATCATCGCATCATGCACCAACACTCACACATCATGCACTACCTTGTGCCCAACACCGATACTCACCTCACTTTCCCACACACTATTTTCGGGTTGGGTTTGAGAATCCAAATTTGTGGCTTAGAATTAAAATATAGGTATTGGAAAAACTATGGTGACAATTCAAAGATTTGGCGGCGGTAAGATAACAACAACAACAATCGTGTAATATAATAGTGAACTAAATTGATTTAACTTAACAAGTTGTTTAAAAAATTAACATAACATAACGTAAATTAATTTAAAATATCCAAACTGAATTTAGAGAATGTAAACTGAATTTATAAAATCCGAATTAAACTAAACTCATAAGATTTAAACTGAACTAAATGAATAAAATACGTACTGAAATTAAAGGAAATAACTTTAAATCTAAAAGAACAGAGTCGAGTTAACTAGGTGGTCTAACGGGTTTGAAACGGGTTAGCGAAAGTTAAAAGAAGGTAGTTCATAGGAGAAAAACCCAACCAAGAACCCAACGGCCAACCGGATTGCACCTTCAAACCTTAGCCACAGTTCTCACCTTCCAGAGCAACACAGTTTCATAAAAATGGCGGGTATGGCGGGAACCCTGTCTACTATACTCCCTCGTTTCAAATTTCTACTCCCTCGCCCTTCTTTTCGCAGCAATTCAACAACTTTTTCAAATTTTCATCAATTATATAAACACAAAAACTCATCTTTTCGTCTGATTTTGCCCACGAATTGCACCCAATTGACTCATTTTTCTTCAAATTCTTCAACTACCCAATTCAATTCACTCAAAATCCAGTTCGAAAAAGTGGATAATCAAGATGATTTGGTTATTTTGGGGATTGAGACAAGCTGTGATGATACTTGTGCTGCTGTTGTAAGTCCCAATTGTTTTTTGAAAAATGTTGTTATTAGGGGTTGTGTTTTCTGGGTTTTGATGTTTGTTGGTTGATTTAAAATGGGTTTTGTTTATTTTTGTGTTTTGGTTGATGATTTTGGGTTGTTTTGATGTTTCAGGTGAGAGGGAATGGTGAAATTCTCAGCCAAGTTGTGTCATCTCAGGTACAATTGTTTACTTTTAGTGAATTTGGTTAGCTTATGTACTCCCTCCGTTGCGATCATTTGTTTAGCTTTGATTTTGGCACAAAGACGAATAGAAAAGAAGGGAACAATTGTAGTTATTGTTATAGAATGATAAGTGGAGTAGTGGACCAAAATGCACGTGAATGATCAAATTACCCGTAAAAAACATTCCCAAACTAGTAAGCTAATTAAATGACTGAGACACCTTGAAGTGGAATAGGTAAGCAAATTACCGGATTTTTGATATTAAGACTAGTTATTAATGGGAGATATAAGTGCTGATTCATTCAAGTTTGTTATATTCCTAAGTTTATGTGGGTAATTATATGGATAAAGCATGAAAATTTACGCTTTCATGTATGGAAAACCGGTTTGTATGCATCTTTCTTCCATGTAGCTAGTTGCCAGGTTATTAGCACCACCTTTAATCTGCTTGCTTATGGTTATAGATCCTGTTGTTTTTGTAGTGCATTCTGAATTAATAATGTGTAGAAGTAGAGAAGAAATTGTTGTCGTGGTGCGAGTTCTGCTACATAGATATATCCTGTAAAAATTTATAAACCAATCAAACTATTAGAATGTCTTACACAACAAGCCTAATTGTAAGTTGTGCTGATCAAGGCAGATCTGCTTGCTCAGTATGGAGGAGTTGCTCCTAAGATGGCTGAAGAAGCTCATTCAAGAGCCATCGATCAGGTATTACATTTGTGTTACTTTCAATTTGATGTCGATGTTTAGTCTTATTATAAATTTTAGCCTAGGGGTTTAACATCAACAACATCGCAGTTCTATAGTAGTCTAATGCATCACATAGACACATACCTCACTAATTGGATGTGGTTGTAGTTGTTGTAGCCTCTTATCACATAAAAATGAGGGTGAGAATGTGAGATAGTATCCCAATTGGGTTTGTTGCTGTCAATCTGACGTTTGTTTGTTTTGTTGTACAACTATTTTTGCTATTGTTGACGGTCTTCTTTATGTGGTCTTACACTTGCAATAAATTGAGGCAACTAACTACTGGATTAAACAGCTAACTGTGTTTTTGTGAACATTTGTAAGGTATCACAGTTCCGAAGTGTCAAGTATATTGATTCACTAGAGATGCTTGATTGACATGTAGCCATTTTGTATTATCTTTGTTGAACTGTTTGATATCCAATGGACATCCTGCCTATGCAATTAAGCTAAAGTTAAAATTGAGTATAAGGGGAAGAAAAATATTCAACTGAACTGGTTACAAATATGTCTTATCTTCAAGCCCCCTAGTCTCTACCATCGATAGTACTCCATATATTGAAAAAGGCTTTGATTGTCATCGTTGGGTAAGTCTCTGGACCACCGTAATCCACCCACGGCAAAAACTGTGGCAATTACAAACCGGAAACTAGTTAGAAAACTATAATTATTATTCTGCTACTGGGGGGATATGAAAATCGCTGCTTGTAGGATGTACCATATGGAGGTCAGTGAATGCAGTAAAAAAAAAAGGCAGCCGTTAGAATGCTAGATCAATTGCTGTGGTAGTTGTGATCTGAGAATGAGGCAGCAAGGGTATGAGTGCATGTAACTCTAAATACTTAAATAATTTGTTAAGCAGATGGGTTTAATATTGTGGTTCTTTGGTAGTAGTTCTTACAGATCCTACACATTAATCTGTGGGCTTAAGAGGGCTTTTCAGATCTGCTGCTATGGATGTTTAGGATGTCATATTACAATAGGCTGTTGGTCCTCAATTTATTTGAAATGGCCGAGAAACAATTGAACCCACTAGTAACAGCTATACGGTAAAGCGGTATGCTTCTTTTAGAAGTGAGGAAAGAGTGGAAAACAAATGGGCCAAATGTGTTCATCTCAAGGCTTGAGTCATAGCGTGTACCTTTTGAGTCATTTTATCTCTTTATTTCTATACTTTCTCTTTCTTTTTTCCCGTATAGAATTGAATGTATTGCCTGGGGGTAACATTGAATTAAATTAGACACAGGCGGAGTAATCTTATAGTCTTTATGCTTTTAATTTGATTCCATTTTACAGGTAACCCAATCAGCTCTTGATCAAGCAAACATAACAGCAAATGATCTGTCAGCTGTTGCAGTTACCATTGGCCCTGGATTAAGTCTTTGCTTACGTGGTAATGCGTTGAGTTATAGGTCTTGTTATGTGTTTTTTTTTTTGGTGTCAAATGAGCCACAGGGGTCGACAAGTCTTATTATGCTGAGAAGTATATTTCTGATAAGTGGTTTGTCATAGCTAAGAATCATATAGGCACTTAGAATTAGGACAGCAATTATTAGGTTTAAAATGGATGGTAAGCTGGTTAGGTGATCTAACTTCTTATGCAATTATTAGGTGATTGACTGTTTGATGACCCAACTTCCATTTTTAGCTAGATAAGCGATGAGGTGTAGCTGTATGACAGGTGTCGACATTTAATTGTTTTTCGCTTGATGTCGAATCATTTTAATGAGCTGTTCATATGGGTCTTCCCTAACTTAAATTATCGTACAAAATTGTGGTTTTATCTGTTATATGTGTTATTTCAAGTTGATGTCATCTTCGAATGATCATTAGCAAGTATCTGTCATGTAGATTCCCAAATGCATGTTCAGTGAGGCCATCTTAATGCAATTAACTAACGTAGCTAAACTTAGCATCATTTGCTTTAAGAAGATATTATGACTTTTTCCAGTGTCGAGACTCATAACTGAAGATATCTTGTGAAAAAACCTTATGCTAATATCCTATGTATGATTCTGGGATCGGATAACACTACATCAGTGATTGAAGTTCCCTGACTAGAGTTAGCTTAGATTATTATGGGAGGAGAGTCAGAATGGAAGAGTAGAAAGTTTTGTATGTATACTTAGCCGTGTGTTTTGAGAGATTATAAGGATCTAAACCATACTAAAATTTTCAAGTTTTAAACAAGGGTTTTACTTTTGTTGACTTGTTACTCATATTATTGTAGTTGGTGTCCGAAAAGCTCGAGAAATTGCCAGTAACTTTCAACTGCCTATAGTTGGTGTACATCACATGGAAGCTCATACTTTGGTTGCAAGGTAATATCATTTTAATCAAAGGAAACACCACAAACACTAATGTACCCAAAATCAAGGTCGATAAATTTTGACTGAGTTCCGCTGTTTGGCAAGTGGTGGAAATATATAGGCCTCATAGTTGAATGTGTGAGTATACATGATTATATGCTATCCTTCTTTTCAGTAACAGGCATTCACATCGTTAGTTTGGAAGGATAATTACGTGTGCACTTTATATTGAAGCTGTTGCATTTAATATTTCTTTGTTTTTCCCTTTTTTGTTTCTGCAGGTTGTCTGATAAAGATTTGCAGTTTCCCTTCATGGCATTGCTCATTTCAGGTAGTGAATATTTATTTTATTTATTTGAGATTTTTCCGTCAATACCATGCATATGCATAGTTTTACTGTGAAAATTGCATGACAACTCATGAATATCAATTCAGTTGCTATCTTGTGCAGTACAACTATTGGTGAAAGACAATTCATGGCCACACAGCTTCATTAGCTGATGCATGAACCTGGTTATTGAAATTTCTTATGAAGCAACAATATCATACGAGCCTACTAGGCAGAACTTAATAAATTCCGACTGCCTTAATAATCAGGGGACTCGTCTATATGTTCTTGTCATCCTCATAAAATCTCAGTTTTTTCTTCTTTAGACAAAACTGTCCAAGCTTCCTATTATCAGTAGTTGACCTTTTAGATTCGTCTCCTGTGATCTACTAGTATAATAAGTTCATTGTCTTTAAATTTCTTCAGTGTCAAATCTTCAGATATCTATGAGGGCTTTATAGCGTGACTTTGTCCAGTTATACTTCGACCACTTACAATATCTAATATGCTTTTAGGAGGACACAATCTTATAATTCTTGCTCGTGGCCTTGGACATTACATACAACTCGGAACGACGATAGATGATGCAATTGGTGAAGCATACGACAAGACAGCAAAATGGCTTGGCCTAGATTTGAGAAAAAGTGGGGGTCCAGCTATAGAGGAACTTGCTAAAGAGGGTGATCCTAAGTCTATAAGACTCAAAGTACGGTTGGCTGTGGTGTTCTGGTACTGATAGGCACATTATTTAGATATCATGCTTTAGGCTTGATGGGGAACATATTGGTGAACTCCTCAAGTAGATTTGTTCATTTACTTTTTATTTACTGTTTCAATTATATTAGGTTCCAATGCAACAGCACAAGGATTGCAACTTCTCCTATGCTGGTCTGAAGACTCAAGTGAGGTTGGCAATTGGATCCAAAGACATGTAAGCAGTGCTCCTGTGTTTGGCTAATCCGTCATTTATATTGACTTCCAATCACATTCAATACTGCAGCAATCACTCTGGTATACGATCTTAGTGTACTCATCCTTAATGGTTAATATTAAAGTCTTCCACATTCAATCTATTGAAGGCATCTTCAGTAATTCATTTCTGTGGCTCCTCTTTTATACTTAAAGCAAGTGGAAAACCTGTATAGGATGGTGTAGAGGTAGTAAACTAGTAATCTGTTGAAAGCGTCATCAGTGTGATATTTCCGTGGCTCTTTTTTTATACTTATAGCAAGTCGAAAACCTGTAGGGGGTGGGCATAGTAAACTAGTAATTGAGCTTTCCCTCCTTTGGCCCATTAAGGACATTTGCCACTTTATCTCGTTATTTGTCAATTCCAACTGTTGATTATCTGTCTAGTGTTACTGTATATCAATATTCCACTATTTGCAGTGATGCAGGAATTCCAATTTCTGCTGCCAGTGCTGAAGACAGAAAATCCAGGGCTGATGTTGCCGCGTCTTTCCAGGTTAGTTTTACGTGATGCCAGCCTTTTTTGTCCACATCTAATTGTTATTTGACCATGAAGTACGACCATGGTTTTAAATATTGGCCGTGAGTCCCGTGACTCTGACACACGACCGAGCTATAGAGGTTCCAGAGCTCACCACGACTGGGTTTTACTGCATTTTGAGGCAATAATGGCCACATTTAGCGAGATTAACTGCGGTAACCCAATACCAAGACCGTAGCTGAGCTTTAATACTATGAGTGTGACGCTTGATAGACACTTATGCACTATCTAATCTCGGAGAATTTCATTGTAGCGAGTTGCAGTGCTGCATCTTGAGGAAAGATGTGAACGCGCCATTGAATGGGCATTGAAGATTGAGCCATCAATTAAACATTTCGTAAGTATTCAAATTATTTATCTGTCACCCACTTCTCCTGTGTACACCTTTGATATTCATGAAAAGTGTTTTTCAGGTTGTCTCTGGGGGTGTTGCATCAAACCAATTTGTGAGAGCGAGACTTGGTCATGCGATTACGAGCAAAGGTTTAGAACTTGTTTGTCCTCCACCTAGCCTTTGTACCGACAATGGTATGTCATTCTGATATATGTAAATCCCTAGATTACGAATGTCGAGAAAATTTTCTGACTTTATGGGCTTCTTTCTCTAGCAATCCCATTCATTTTCTATGTGGACCGTTACTCTACCCATACTCGGAAAAGGTAACACGTTAACAATTAACATTTTTCTTGTTGTTGCTTCAAAAGGCGTGATGGTTGCTTGGACTGGCATAGAACACTTCCGAGTGGGAAGATTTGATCCACCCCCTCCCGTTCATGAAGCAGAGGAGGATACCGTGGTATGCCATATGTGTCCAAGATGAATGTTTCAATGTTCCTACTTGATTTGTGACTCCTTTTTTTTTTTATCCTTTGTTTCACGCTCTTATTGCATGGTTCTACAGTATGATATCAGAGCAAGATGGCCTCTTGGGGAGGAGTATGCTGAAGGGAGAAGTGAGGCTCGCTCCGTGAAGACGGCCAGAATTTATCCCTCTCTTACGTCTCTCATTCAAGGCTCATCTCAACCCTCTTTGTAGTAGCCACTGTGATCTCCGTGGTTCTCATTCAAGAGCTCAAGGTAAACATTCAATGTATGATTACAGGATTTTTCAATGGTTAAAAATGACTGTGATTACAGATTAGTAAGATGTCCACTCCCTTTACTGCAGATGACTACTAGTCTACTATGACGTAGGTGAAACAGGATTAGTTGAACTTAGCAAAACACAATCACCCTTTCACCCTCTAGGTTTTCCTACATGTGCATTTTTGCCGGTTTTGTTAAATCTAATTTCATACTTTTAGTGGTTCAGTTAAAACACTCATGTGACGGTACTGTTACCTAATGACCCTCCTAATTTGCGAATTATACCCCTTTTTGAAAAGCTCAAGTCAGTGGGTATTTATGAGCATTAGGCAAACCATGTTGATTTTGTAAAGCGAAGTGTGATATATAACTTGGATTCGGGACTGTGAGTAACTATCAGTTACACGTGCCAGTATGCCACAATGCATGCTCAGGCAAGTCTTGATCCTGTTCAGCCCTCCCTCTATCTGTAGTGAGAGAATTCAGGTCCCTAGTCGCCATAAGCCCATGCATATCGTTCTCCATAGGTTTAGTTCATTTGGCATTTGAATTTTGCAGCTTGAGCTACTCCTGTCGCATATTTTGATGGCTATTTGACGGTCTTACGTTGGGTTTATAGAATCAGTCGCTAACAAAGTGCTCAGACGGCTCTTACCAGTTAACTCTTTCCTCTCATGACTTTACTAGTTAACGCTAGCATTAGGTAGACATCAATTTATCCTTCATCCTTCATCCCCCTTGAGCCACTGCTTCATGCTACCAATTACTTATCCATTTGTTTACTTTGATGCACCTATACGACTATACGAGTGGGGGTAGTGTATTTACATTGTGTAGCTATAAATGAGGCCAAAATAGGCTTTGTAAAACTTGCCTAAAAAGGAAATAGTAAACAAAAACGGCCGAGACTGATCAAATACTAATGGGTGAGCTAATTTGACTGGTGGAATACTTCATACTGTTCGCGCTACTTGCAATGTTTATACTTGACATTCATGGGTTGTTTTTTGCAGGTAATAAATGGCGATTGACCTGCGCTTCTCGCTAAGTCACCTTCACGTCCATGGCGCATCAGCACCGTATTTATCACAACAAAGAGTCTCCAAATTTCAAGTACAAACTGCTGAAGATTCAACCTTAATGTGAGCTTACATGTCTTGTATTCTCCTTAAAAATCACGAGCAATTTTCGAGTCAATTTTCATTACGTGGCATTTAGATCCAACCTCTTTGTCCGTCGGCACTCCGTCCTCAGTTAACCCTGTGTACGTCCAATCCCCCTACCCTGCTACTCCGGTTACCTTGGAAGCACAGGGATAATTTCGTTCTTTTTCTTCTTGGAACACGATAATTTCGGGATGTGGGCCTTTGTTTACTTTTGACAGGCGTTTGTATTATGTATAGCAGAAACATTCTTAAACAAAAGTCTTGAAATAAAAGGCAAAACTTCACCTAATTTTGTAGTTCAACTTTTGCTATAGTTCATCACCAACCCTCTCATCCTAACTCTTCAACAACCCCCATAACCCGCATTTCTTTTCTTTTATTCGATATTCTTAATTGACTTTCTAATGCTTTAAACACGTGTCTTCTGGACACACATTAGAAAAATCGTTAAAATTTATCTTCACTAAATTAGATTACCAATTAGATTAATTTTTACCTTTAGGCATGTTTGATGGGTGCTAATGAAATTGAATAAAGTAATCGAAATTAGAGGCATTGACCCAGCCTTAACCCCAAAAGCCAAGCCACTCATATAGACTACTCCTAACATTCATCCATATTCCATACACTACATTTTGCAATTTGCCCCGATCTTAGAGCCAATTAGCCACTTTCACACTAAATTAACAAACAACCAATCACAATTCCACAGCGGAGTATCCTATGAACGGTCAACCTAACTATTCCTTACTATTCCACTCATTTCCGGTCTCATTTATTTGTTTATCTTTATACTTTATTTATAAGCGGTATTTTAATTAAAAGAAGTATTAAGTCATTAACTTAATTTCAGCTCATTTTAATTCAGTTTAACTCTATTAAATTCAATTTGACTCTTTTCAGCGGTAAAAGGACAAGGTCTTACTCTTCTTTAATCACCTACAAGAGTGTCATCCTTGCTTCCAAATTTCGATATTTGTCCGGCGACTTTAATGAATTTAAATCTTTGCCTAAACCATGTAATCATATTGTTAATTATGAAATATCAAATTGTCAAACAACAAACTATTGTAACAATGAATAATTAACATTCTCTATTCTTTTATAAAATCGTCTTATACAATAAATCCGTGTTATCAAAAACTCGAGTCGATATAACTAACGGCTGTGATCTTACCCAACTTATAAATCCAACGGCCACCAACCCCCTCTCATATATAAACCCCCTTCCCTCCACCAAACTAGAAAACTCGATCCCGTAACATTTCCTCCAACTTTCTCTCTCTAAAACTCCATTAATGGCGACCTCACTTTCTCTCTCTAAAACCCTCTCCACCCACCGCCCCACCCCAACCCCCACCTCCTCTCTCCGCCATGCAAACCACCCCACCACCACCGTCTCTCTCTCCTCCACGTCATCCTCCCTCCTAAACCCCTCCCTAACCCTCAAATCCACACGCGCCGTCGCTATCACTCCACGTTCCACCGTGATCTCTGCCGCGGTGGCAGCCGAGGCTGATGTCTCCGTCATCGATGAGTCGGTCAACACTATCAGATTCTTAGCGATCGACGCAGTTGAGAAGGCGAATTCGGGTCATCCGGGTTTGCCCATGGGTTGTGCGCCCATGGGTCACATTTTATATGATGAGGTTATGCGGTTCAACCCGAAAAACCCGTATTGGTTTAACAGAGACCGGTTCGTTTTGTCGGCCGGACATGGGTGTATGCTTCAGTATGCTCTTCTTCATCTTGCTGGTTACGATAGTGTCACGGTAATCATCCATCCTTTTTTTTTTTTTGGTCTGATTGATTTGATTTCGATGTTTTTGAGATTTGTTTTTGTATTTTGTTGATAATTTTTGTACTTTTATTTTGCATTTTGATGTGTGCGATCACTCAATGACGGTTATAAAGGATGATTCATGTTAGCCGACCTCGAATCATTTTGGGATTAAGGCTAGTTGTTGTTGTAATATTAATATTGTGAAAAAGTTTTATTTTTGATGTAAAGTAGCATGAATTTTGGTTGTATGGTGGAGGGAATTGGGTTTTTTTAGTTTTAATCTGGGTATTTGTTAATTTTGTTGGATTGAATTGTATTTTTAGCTTTTAGGGTTTATTAATATTGTGAAAAAGTTTGAATTTTGATTAAATTTGCATCAACTTTTGTTGCTTTGTTGGGTCAAAGTGGTTGAGGGAGATGGGTTGTTGGTTTTTTTTATTTTTTGGAATTATTATTTGTTTCTTATGCAGATTGTAGATGTAGACACTTTGTTTGGTAATAAGGCAGCTGATGTTTGTAATTTGTTTGGTGGAGTATCTTTTTGATGTTGAATAGTAAAGTACTCCGTAATAGTTTATGTTGCGTTTTGAGATCGATGTTTATTAGACTGGACCATTTCCGTGAGGGCCGACTGTATTTTATGCGTGAGGGTGACCGTGCCTGGATATAGCATTTAAGATTGCATGTTGTTTGACATGATATATTAGTTTGTTTACCAAGTTGATTATAGTTCGGTCTAATGATTGATACTAGAATGCTCAATTTTTCGGATTGATTTAGTGTGAGGTTTGACTATGTGTTTAGAAAATTCTATGTCTAGAAATCTACAAGGAAAACAGTTTCAGCAGCTAGTAGGTGGTCCCTAGGTGCTCTTACTTGAGTTTTATGAGATTAGCCTTGATCTTAAAATTAACATTGTGCCTTGGATGATGGCGGATTTCATCCTAAGCATGTTATTCAATATCAATTCAGAAGTAGTATGGTCTCGCTAAGCTTCAAAACATTAGATAACTCAGTTTCAATGTGGTTTTACAGCAGATAATTGATACCATGATTCTAATTTCATCTCTTTGTCAGCAGAATTACTCGCATTTATATCCATAATTACTTTGCATTGCATGGATTATGAAAGGTTTCACTTAATTCTGTTTGGGTTCTCGTATATTAGGTAGAAGATTTGAAGAATTTCCGTCAGTGGGAAAGCAGGACCCCGGGTCATCCTGAGAACTTTGAGACTCCTGGAGTTGAAGTCACCACTGGTTTGGAGCTAGATCTTTGAACATTTTGCCTCACTTTTACGTAATGTTTGTAAATGTTCTGTTTTTCTAATTGTGTTCATTGGTTTTTCAGGTCCACTAGGTCAGGGTATTGCTAATGCTGTTGGTTTGGCTCTTGCTGAGAAGCACTTGGCTGCTCGGTTTAACAAGCCTGATGCACAAATTGTTGATCACTACACGTATGTTTTCTTTAACTCATCTATACTCATATTACGTCATAGATCCATATCCGAAATTGACCCTCTGACATGGGTATAGAACTTGGACTAAACCAAAAAAGCGAATTTGTTTTCATAAAATAGCCGAGTTTGACACATAGACACACACCGGTATTGGATACTGCTAACTGATTGGTCTGAGTCTGAGTAACACAGTTGACTGACTATTCTCTGAGGCAGGTACTCTGATTATTTATATGTTTCCTCACTGGGCCTCTTTCTGTCTTTAGGTATTGTATATTGGGAGACGGATGTCAAATGGAAGGTGTTTCTCAGGAAGCGTGCTCTCTTGCAGGGCACTGGGGCCTTGGCAAGCTTATTGCATTTTATGATGACAATCATATTTCTATTGATGGAAACACAGAGATTGCCTTTACTGAGAATGTTGACAAGCGTTTCGAAGCTCTTGGATGGCATGTAATTTGGGTCAAGAATGGCAATAATGGCTATGATGAGATTCGTGCTGCTATTAAAGAAGCTAAATCTGTCACTGACAAGCCAACTTTGATCAAGGTAACTATTTTTACATTTGTGGTAAATCATTTGTTTCTTGACTATTATAGTTTCAAATTTACCTGGATCAGTGAATCCTTTGTAGGTGTGTCATTGGTGGACCTACATTATACGTCCAGTGGTCCTCGGATAATGGATAGAACAATTTTTTGTGCATTTTACCTAATTTTGTTTGCTTAGAAAAAATCAAATTCACTGGTTTTGTATAATAGTAATGTTGTCGAAATATTTATTGTGATCCCGAAAATAAAATTTTCTGAATCTGCCATCGATGTTTGCTGTTTGGCATATCTAGTTCTAAGTTTTGACCTTGTAATGACAGGTGACTACAACTATTGGTTTTGGTTCTCCAAATAAGGCTAACTCATATAGCGTACATGGTAGTGCCTTGGGAGCTAAGGAAGTGGAAGCAACAAGGGGTAATCTTGGGTGGGCACATGAGCCTTTCCACGTGCCTGCGGACGTGAAGAAGTAAGTCCTTGAGCAAATATATTTTTCTTATGCTTGTCATTGTGTACTCCTAGACTGAAAACTCAGCATAGAATTTATTTGATTTCCTTTCAGGCACTGGAGCCGACACATCCCTGAAGGAGCAGCTCTTGAAGCTGAATGGAACAAAAAGTTTGCTGAGTATGAAAAGAAGTACAACGATGATGCTTCAGAGCTCAAGTCTATTATTAGTGGTGAATTACCATCTGGTTGGGAGAAAGCGCTTCCGGTGAGTGAAACTGCTTAATACTTCTTAGTTCTTACTCGGTTTGTTTTCCATAAACCATATAATGGTTAATGTTAGATGGCGCAAAATATTTTACCTTTTGATGTTATAGTGATCATCATGGATTTTGCGTTTTGTGCAGACATATACCCCTGAGAGCCCTGCCGACGCCACCAGGAATTTGTCTCAAACATGTCTGAATGCACTTGCACAAGTTCTTCCAGGTTTTCTCGGTGGAAGTGCTGACCTTGCTTCCTCTAACATGACATTGCTGAAAATGTTCGGGAATTTCCAAAAAGATACACCCGAGGAGAGGAACTTGCGATTTGGTGTTCGGGAGCATGGAATGGGGTCCATCTGCAATGGAATTGCTATGCATAGCCCTGGCTTCATCCCTTACTGTGCCACTTTCTTTGTCTTCACAGACTACATGAGGGCTTCCATAAGGATGTCCGCCTTGTCAGAGGCTGGAGTTATCTTCGTCATGACCCATGACTCTATTGGGCTCGGAGAAGATGGGCCAACTCATCAGCCCATCGAACATTTGGCTAGTTTAAGGGCAATGCCAAATGTTTTCATGCTCCGTCCTGCAGACGGTACTGAGACAGCTGGTGCTTACAAGGTGGCAGTTCAACACCGGAACACACCCTCAGTCCTCGCTCTATCTCGTCAAAAGCTTCCACAACTTCCCGGAACTTCCATCGAGGGGGTTGAAAAGGGAGGATACGCAATATCCGACAATTCAACCGGCAACAAACCTGATATTATTCTGATTGGAACAGGCTCGGAATTAGAGATTGCTGCCAAAGCCGCTGATGATCTTAGACAGGAAGGAAAGACTGTTAGAGTTGTCTCTTTGGTTTCATGGGAGCTCTTTGAAGCTCAACCCGACTCATACAAAGAAAGTGTTTTGCCAGCAGATGTGACAGCTCGAGTTAGCATTGAAGCTGGGTCAACATTTGGATGGTTAAAGTATGTAGGTGGCAAAGGCAAGGCCATCGGGATTGACCGATTTGGTGCCAGTGCCCCAGCCGGAAAGATATACAAGGAGTTTGGGATCACGAAAGAGGCCGTTATTGCAGCCGCTAAATCAATGTGTTAAACGTATGGTCATCCTAATGGCTTCTGAGTTTTGGTGAGGTGGTTACTATTACACATCTTTCTAGGCAATTTAGTTTTTTTTTTTTTTTTTTTTTTTTCCTTGGCAGCTGTAAAGAAAGCTAGCTAGTTGCCTACTAAATCAATCGAAAAAAAAAAATAAGAATAAAACATCAACAGCGTAGCATAAAATCGATTTAAACTGGACAGAAAAATAAACCTATATTTGCGCAATTAAGGCAAAAGGGCTTTCATCAATTGTCATTTAAAAAGAATTCCTGTAATCTGAAACTAGACCAAAAGCTACATTATACAGGCAATACCCTCACATCCTCTTTCTAAAGATCATGGAGAAATTAAACAATGTAACTGGCAAAATGAATCAATTTCCTATCCTGTAACTCTGTAAGGCTGTACCCTATACTTAATCATGGTGCTATCTTTCTATTCTATGCACTGCTGTCAACTGTTCTCAGGAATGTTATCGGCGCTCTATGTAAAAATCGACATCATCAAGCCATAAATAGGTACTTCAGGTCTTCTACTGTAAGACGAGTCTGACTATTTCCTGTTTCGTCTTCTCCAAATGCAGAAGCAACCAACTCCCTCTTCTTTTGCTGCATAACCAGAATAAAAATACCATATCAGCAATTAGTAAGAATGTATTTGAGCTCATAGAATACTTGGACAAGTGTTGAATAGTCAATCTAACTTAAACAGAGGTCCTGAGTTCAGCCATGAGATCATGACGGTGTTGAGCTCATGCATACTACAACGGCAACAACAACAATTTTTTAACAGCTCTAATCTTTGAATTGATAAGAGTCAAGATGTAAGCGCGCTGGAGTGTCGAACATGGTTAAGATATAAATAATGTTTTTGGCCTAAAATGAAGTATCAAAGTGTCAAATCATGCTAGAACGTTGTTGTGTCTACAAGTGTGTCAAAGTGAACTGCCTCAGCTAGAAAAAACCAAAATATTTCTGAAGATTTCCGAGATGATCTGCAATCACTTTGAAGCTATGGGGCTAAAATATAGTGCAAAAAATTTACTTAATAATGTTGAAATGTAAAAACAAAAATTGAGTCAGTAAACGGGATTTGAAGTGTTGGGATATACGGGAAGCAAGTATTAAACAACAGCTTTTCGGCAGAATAAAATCTTACTGAAGAGCAAAAATAACTATGTGAACTATGCTCCTTATCAAGATGACATTAAGTACCTGAAGAGCTAAAATCCGATCTTCGACAGTATCTTTCACGGTAAGTCTCACAACTGTAACAGGACGAGTCTGCCCAATTCGATGAGCTCTGTCAATTGCTTGGTCCTCGGTAGTAGGGTTCCACCAAAGATCTAAAAGAAGAACATGACAAGCTGCAACCATATTTAGCCCAAGACTTGCTGCCTTTAAAGACATTATCATAACAGAGACCTGCAATGATAAACAAGAAATCGAGATAAGAATTGCTCCTAGGCGTGATCAAACCCATAAATTTCATATAGCAAAACACATACTGCCATCTTCAGCTAAAACTGGGGTGATATAATAATGTCGTCCCAAATAAGTGCTCACTATAATTTCACACAAATTTGTTTGGACCCAGAAAAGTCTAAAAGGAGCGCGCATGTGAATATGTGACTATGTGAGTGAATATATAGGGTTGAAATTTGGGAGATAAAAAAAGTAATCAACAGCAGACGCTCAAAGTGGCATAAAATGTTGAATAGTTTAGAACCTCGGGAAGAGTGTTGAAGTCCTTCACAGCTTTATCACGAGCAAGAACAGACATGGTCCCATCCAATCGTCGGTAGTGAATTGAACATTCTTTCAAGCCGTCCTCGAGCAAATCCAACATGCTTGTCCACTGAGAGAAGACAATTGCTTTCTCCACTACACCTGAACTAGCTGAACCCTTGCTCGCAACAGGGCCCTCATCGGTAATGGAAGATTCCATCGAGGTGTTATCATGAATGAACATCTGAGGTTTAGATAGTGATTTAAGGACTTTAAGAGCTGTCTTAATTTTGGAGGAATTAAAACAATGGGCCGGATAAAGTTCTGCCAACTCTGCTTGATCATAGGACTCAGAAGGAGAGCAAACTTGAGAACCATCGCGAGAAAACTCGGGAGACAGACGGCAACTTTTCAACGCGCCTTTGGAAAAAATCGAAGATGCGCTGAGTTGAGTTTTGCATTTTGTTACAGGGCACTGGTTGTCATCACCTGTGAGCCGCTCAGAAATGCACTGATTGCAGAAAACATGACCACATATACTGACAACAGCATCCTCAGGAGGATCCTGCAATATAAATAAATAAATAAATCAGCAAATAGTAAGTATGAAATTCTTCTTCACTTACTACCAGCAGACTTCCTTAATGCAGATTGTAAACAGGTATCCAGCATTATATGAAACTAAAACTACGAAGTTCAACCATCAAAAATCCAAAATCATAGTGAGTGAATATGTGGCTAAAACAAAACATTGACTGAGTGAAAGAAACCGTGCATATTGCTTGAAAAAACATGGAAAATTTCATTAGCCACATGGTAGGCTTCAATCTACTGTACTAGTGTAATTTTTAAATTAGCATCAAAGTCAAACAGAAACTAACAAGCACAGTAGACTCAAAAGCTGTTTAATTGAATAAATGACAGATAAACCGCGTACCCTGCATATGCCACAAATTGCCAAGGAGGCTTCTAAGCAATTCAAAAGACAAATCTGCTGCTCACGGGGAAGCTTCTTTGCTGCACTGATCGAAGATTTCAGAGCTGAATTAGACCCATAACCTTGCACCAGAAAAGGATGATCGCATGCTTGCCGGAGTCGCAAGAGCATTAGCAAAATGTTCACATAATTTTGTTTGACTGTTCCAGATGCCGCATAAGCCTAAAAAAGAGTGAAAGAAATCAGAAATGTATCAAAAATGAAAGCTATGACAACAGAAGAGAAAGCACCACAGGAATTGTAATAAAGGTCTAACTTTGAAGAAAAAATACTTAAAACTGTCAGATGTTTTCAATTACCAAATGACTTTTCCCTCATACAGTTATACTTGCAGTTCTTACTTCTTACCCTATTCTTGCCTAATGCCAAGAACGGATCTAATAAAACACTCTTAAAAAGCCAAGCATAAGAAATGGAGTGTCTGACAGAACACGGCATCACGCAAGCGACGTTCTAACAAAGCCTAAGCAAACCTCCTATTGAAACTAGTCCCAAAGACTACGGATCTCCCAACAAATATCATATAGAAAGATCAGGGGCTGTCAGCTCTTTAGAAAGTAAAGCCTTCGAGAAGAAAGAATATGGGGAATTTATGCCAC
Source organism: Silene vulgaris (assembly GCA_036897335.1). Lineage (NCBI taxonomy): Eukaryota > Viridiplantae > Streptophyta > Magnoliopsida > Caryophyllales > Caryophyllaceae > Silene > Silene vulgaris. The sequence goes on along the minus strand of JAYMSF010000030.1, from coordinate 681 downwards.
CAAAAATCACATGCTTGGACAGACTCCACAATTTTGGTATACAGAAATGGGGACTCAGTAACAGATAACTTCCTACTGTCTTATAACTTTGAAGCAAGGCATTTGGGTGATTTGAGCTATAACAGTCCTCAAGATGAAGTATACAAAAACTGACGGGAGTCTTATTTCTTAAACTCAAATTTGGGAGAACAGACAAGCCCCATCAATCCATCATAACCCACCATGTTACAGCAGTAAACTGAAAATACTACAAACATACTTGAAATTGGGCACGAGAGTCAGCTTCCAGTCTGGTGTAGAAATCACGCTCCTCCTGTGAAAATTCCACTTTCTTCAACTTCACAGATTTCGGAGGCAAGTTGATAATTGGTTCTCCATCAAGAAGTGTTCCTGATAAAACATCAAGTTAAACAAGTTATTGAGAATATTACGGCATATTATCTCTTTCATACACATGGACAGGCGCCGATGGCCAATTGGCCATGGTATAAAATGTCCCCATTACGTTAAATAACGTGAAACTTAATCCCTGGAATAGTACAAATTGCACCAATATCTATAGTAAATGTCTTCGGAGATTCAAGTTATACTGGTTGCGAGTTGTGACCCATCACACTTACACTACACCTTTGAAATCTTTATAGCGTGACTCGTGCTTAATATCAAAAAAAAAGAAAAAAA
>JAYMSF010000029.1:0-25208 GCA_036897335.1 Silene vulgaris | reverse complement strand
AATACAGTAAAGATTAAAATGTCTATATATACCGCGCATTTGCGCGGGATCTAAACTAGTTAATAAATAATACACATAAAAGTATAAAAACTCTAAATAACGCGCATTTATTGCGCGGGATCAATACTGGTTTGTGTACTAATAATACAACACACTATTAATTGCATGCCTCTGAGTAAAACAGTGTAAAACTGTAAAGTGCATTCAGAAAAACAGTAATCATAAATCCTCCATTCACACTGTCAGTCCTTTACCTTACTTAACACCACAGTAATCTGTCTCTCAGTCTCACATACCTGAAAAACATGACCAAAAACACATTATTTTCTTTTGTTTTCCTCCATAAATCCAATGTTCTTCCAAACATTCCCTGAACAAAATCTGGTAATCTCTTAATTTCACTACTAGAATAATGTCATTAGCTAGTAAAACTACATTTTTACTGTTATATTCTTACATATTTACTCTGTTAAGTTTGTTTAGTAATTCATATGCTTTAAATTCTGATGAACAAGCTGTAGCATCCCTTATATCCAACTGGGTTGTTCCTCATTCTGCAAAATTAAACTGGAATTCTGCCAATTTTACCCCTTGTTCATGGATTGGTGTGTCCTGTGACAAAACCCATCATGTAATTTCACTTAATTTTTCCGGGTTCGGAATTTCGGGTTCTTTAGGTTCAGAAATTGGGAATTTATCTTATGTAAACTCCATTGATTTCAGTAATAACATGATTTCTGGTAGTATCCCAGTTCAGATTTCTAATTGTAATTCTCTTGAGTATTTGGATTTTGCTGATAATGCTTTGACTGGTGAGATTCCTGAGAGTTTTGGGAATCTTCAGAAATTAAGTTTTTTGAGCTTGTTTGATAATTTACTGACCGGTCCGATTCCGGAGTCGTTGTTTAGGGTTTCAGGGTTGCAGTATCTTTATTTGAATAGTAATAAGCTTAATGGTTCGATTCCGGAAAATATAGGGAATGCTAGTGAGCTTGTCTGTCTGTATCTTTATGGCAATCAGTTATCGGGGTTTATACCTTCGTCGTTTAGTAATTGTACTGCACTACAGGAGGTTTATTTGAATGACAATAAACTTGTTGGAAAGTTCCCTGAAAATTTGGGTAATTTGGAGAATTTGGTGGATTTTGATGTGAGTTCAAATTGTTTGGTAGGTGCTATTCCTGTAGGTTTTGGTAATTGTAAGAATTTAGGGTTGTTGGTTTTGTCGGATAATGCGTTTCATGGAGTTATTCCGGAAGATATTGGCAACTGTAGTGAGTTGGGTACATTTGCTGTTGTAAATAATAAGTTGACTGGAGTTATACCCTCTTCACTTGGTATGCTGTCTAATTTACAAATTCTGTACCTTTCGGAAAACTCTTTGTCTGGGAAGATACCGATGGAGCTTGGAAATTGCAAGTCATTGACCAATTTACAGCTGAAAGAAAACAAATTAGAGGGTGAAATTCCAAGTGAACTAGGGAACTTACGGAAATTAAGCCATCTTGAGCTGTTTAATAATCATTTGTCAGGGGAAGTTCCGCTTAGTTTTTGGAAAATTCAGACCCTAGAGCATGTAATTATATACGGTAACAATCTATCAGGAGAGTTGCCCTGGGAAATAACCCAGTTGAAAAACCTCAAGAACATTTCCTTATACGAGAACAACTTTTCTGGTATCATTCCACGAGAGTTGGGGATGAATAGCAGTTTGGTGCAGGTTGAATTTACCAACAATAGGTTCACTGGTGAAATTCCGCCCCACCTTTGTTTTCGGAAACAGTTGAAAGTGCTCAATATGGGTGAAAACATGCTTACGGGTAGCATTCCGCCTGGTATTGGGAGTTGCTCTAGTTTGACAAGGTTAAGGCTTGAACAAAACAAACTCACAGGAGTAATTCCGGAGTTTGCTGAGAGTCACAATCTAACATTTATGGATGTTAGTGGCAATAACATTGAAGGGATTTTGCCGCAAAGCCTTGGGAATTGTCGGGAACTCTCTTCAATCAATTTGTCGAGGAATAAGCTTAAAGGTGTTTTACCACCACAGTTCGGGAATATGACTAATCTTCAAGCTGTGAATCTATCTCACAATCGTCTGACAGGACCGTTACCATATCAACTCGGGAAGTGTAGCAAGTTGCTTCAGTTTGATGCTTCTTTCAATTCGCTGAATGGGTCACTCCCAGAAAGTCTAAGTGCTTGGACGGCCTTATCCGTCTTGAACTTAAGAGAGAACAAACTTAGTGGAGGAATTCCCGTCTTTCTATCAGAATTACAGATGCTGTTGGAACTTCAACTTGGGGGGAATTCATTTGGAGGAGCAATCCCTTCTTCGATTGGTACATTGACAAGTTTAAGATATGCCTTAAATCTCAGTAGCAATGGTCTAACAGGTGAAGTGCCGTCTTCTTTGGGTAGTTTGGTTAATCTACAACGTCTAGATGTATCTCAAAATAATTTGTCGGGATCCTTGACGTCTCTTGGTAATCTCCCCTCTTTAATTGAGATAAATGTTTCCTATAATCACTTCTCCGGTCCAATACCTCCGACATTGTTGGGTCTATTGGGCTCATCGCCATCTTCCTTCTTGGGGAACTCTGAGCTTTGCGCAAAAGCAAGCACATATATCCGACCTTGTGATAGTCAACGAGGGAATCATAACAAGGGCCTTGATGGTATCCACGTGGCAATTATAGCTCTTGGGTCGACTCTTTTTATTGTATTTCTTATTCTGTCTGTTTGGTACGTCTCTTTGAGACGCCAAAGAGGGCAAAAAGAAGATGATGAAATTTCAGTCCAGCAGGGTTCTTCATTCTTCTTGAACAAAATACTACAAGCCACTGAGCATCTCTGTGAAGATTACATGATTGGGAGAGGGGCTCATGGAATCGTCTACAAGGCCAGTTTGGGCCCCGACGAAACCTATGCTGTCAAAAAGCTTTCACTTGGTGATCAAAGAAATGGAAATGGGAGTATGGTTAGAGAAATTGAGACCTTGGGGAAGGTTAGGCACCGGAATTTGGTTAAGTTGTGCGATTTTTGGTTTAGGAAGGATTACGGTTTAATATTGTACGAATACATGGAAAATGGAAGCCTCTATGATATTCTTTGCGGAACAGGTCCTAACATGGTGTTGCCTTGGGGTGTACGATATAAGATAGCACTTGGGACAGCTCATGGATTAGCGTACCTCCACTTTGATTGTCGTCCTGCTATAGTGCACCGTGATATCAAACCGGAGAACATACTATTAGACTCTGATATGGAGCCTCATATTTCTGACTTCGGCATTGCCAAGCTTTTGGACCAGTCAAGTCCCTCCACAGTGTCTTCTGTAGTCACTGGAACTACAGGGTACATTGCACCAGGTACCGACTTCTGTCATGTCGATTGTTTTGTATTTTGGCCTCTTATTTTAGATTAAGCCCTTAATTGTCTACTTACCACTTGTCATATATCTCTTCCATCATTCTTCGTCAAAAACTCACAATTAAAGCTTCATTTGAATTTCCGGCGATGATACTAATGTTCAAATCATGCACAGAAAATGCGTTTGCTATCACAAGAAGTAAAGAATCAGATGTGTATAGCTATGGAGTAGTACTGCTTGAATTATTAACAAGGAAGAAGCCAGTGGATGCATCATTCCCTGACGGAATGGATTTGGTGAAATGGGTCAATTCAATGTGGGATTCTTGTCAACAGATTGATAAGGTGATAGACCAGACTCTTCAAGAAGAATTCATAGATTCCAACGTCATGGACGAAGTATATGACGTGTTGTCGATAGCATTGAGGTGCACCGAAAGGGAACCGAGCAAAAGACCAACCATGAGAGAAGTGGTAAAACAGTTGGAAGATGTCAAGGTTTCGGGTAGAGAGAAAAAGTCTTTTAGTTGACTTCCACCACTAACTATGGTGTTGCTGCAATGTTGCTGTTCTTATGTATATACTATAACAGATAATGCTGTGTGTAATGGCTCTGTTAAACCGTCGCGACTATGGTGTTGTTGCTATGCTTATGCTTATGCTTATGCTTATGTCTGTCCGAGGCAAATCTTTTGAATGTGTTTGGTTTAAAGGGAGTTATAAAGACAATTTTGATGCAGAGGGACAATTAGGACTAGCGTCTAGGGTAGAGAATTGAGAATTAGCACGGGTCGTTGACCGTCCTAATTATCTAATGATAATTACCCCCTTAAAATACTCCGTGCTACTCCCACAAAAAGTAGCACAAAGTATTTTCAGAGGGTAGTTATGGTAGTTTTTCCTCGGACATTCTTCCCCTTGGGCATGATGAACCTTCTTTTTGTTTCCTCGCGACTACTGTTAGGTAAGCAAAATTAATAAGACCGTCTTAACTTAAGAAAAATGTCACGTTTTATTTTATATCAATAGAAATAGATCATTTGATTTTATGATAGAATGTTATAACTAAAATTATTAATTTTAAAATTAAAAAAGAAGTGTACAAAATAGTAAAGAAGATTTCCTAATTTTAACAGGAAAATTGGAAATAATTAAGTATTTCCTAATTCTAATACTAAAGTGGATTAGATTAAATATATCCATTATATAAACAAGAAGAAATTGGGTTTTTTTCACTTTGCAAAGGGTACAACCAAGTTTCTATACATTGCGAATTTGCGAGGGTGATCACTGAAGAACAACAGATATAACGTCAACAAGTATTTAAGATTGTGGTACGTAGTCGATGTTGATTCTTATAATATACTCTCTCCGTCCCAATTAAGGCTTGTTTCGATTCTCTTTCAGTTTATGTTTGTGTTTTTTGTGTGATTCTAAGTTGTATCTGCCGCAATGACCCTTGTTGTAACATAATCGAAGTTATTTTTGCTTAGTTTTTCTCGTTTTAATCCCCGGCCTGGTCATTCAGGACTTGTTAAAAGTTAGAGATTGATTCGGGTTGTCGGTATAAGCTGGTTTCTTTGAGATCTCTGTTTCTGTTAGACCAGATTCGTATGCAGTGAATCTTATATGAGGTCTTACATGCGAAACTAACTCAAATCATTAGATTTTCCTCGTTTAATAATAAGGGTATAACGGTAATGGTTATGTTTCACGTGTAAGATTGTCTCATACCGTAACTATTTTGGTGATTTTTCCTATATTCTCATTTCAGCTTTCTACGTCCATCTTGCTACACAGAATATATTCAAAATGTTACAAATTGTGCCTCGCCGGGAAATTGAAATCAAGGATGCCCCGATTCTTACTTCTACAAAGAAACTCAATGCGGCTGAGCGACTTCTCGACAAACTTCTAGATGACTATGCTGATTATCGCCGCCCTAAACGATCAAAACTAGAAGATATTGCTACCACAACTGTTACGTCTCAGCTGAAATTGTCAGATGTCATCCGGTATGCTCATAAAATAAGTTATACAACATTGGCACCACCCGAGTTTGGTGCTGGGGGACCACTTCGAGGCGCTCTTCCTCCGGCTCCACAAGAGGATCAAATGCGGGCCTCCCAGCTGTACACCTTCGCCGATCTTGATGTGGGCCTACCTAAAATGACCGAGGACAAGGAACCATTATGTCCTCCTATTCCTGCTGTGCCGGGTTTTTCAAGAGCAGCTGAAGTTGTACATGTCAACCCAATTGACATCAATATTCTTGGTGATGACAGTAGTGATGAATATTCTACTTCTTCCGAAGAAATATCAGACGACGAGGATTAGCTAGCTAGACTCGTGATTTCGTGAATTTTAGTCGGTAACTTGGTGCTTTTACTATGGTTTTGCTGATGTTCTTATGTATATCAAGATAATGTTGTGTGTGTAATGGCTCTGTTACTTCATGCCTGGCTTATATCTACTATGTCCCAAAGGAGATCTTTTTAATCGTCTTTTGGTTTAAAGGGAGTTACAAAGACAATTTTGATGCGGAAGGACAATTAAAAGCAGCGTCTAAGGTAGATCAGAATTGAGAATTAGCGCTGTTCGTTGATGGTCTTAATTAACTAATGATAATTATATTGACGATTGAAGCAAAAACTAGAATAGTGAAATGTATTGTGTCAAAGTAACTACTCAAAGATGATGATCTTATTAGGTAAGCAAATCAACAATGCACCAGCATGCAGTCATAACTTTATACTCCCACCGTCTCAATTACTACTTGTGTTTCAATCATTTGTTTACCTTTAATTTTGGCACAAAGACAAAAAAAACGTAGGGGTAAATTATTGAATGACAAGTGGACCAAATTTGGTGTCGATGATCAAATTATCCATCAAAGGCATTCCAGAAACAGAAAGGGTAAACAATTTACAGAAACACCTTAAAATGGAATACGTAAACAAATGATCTGGATTAAGGGAGTATATATGTTACATTTGATTAAAATTACTCTCATAAAGAATCTAAACGATTAACACAGAAACGGAGGGAGTAAGGATTTTACTTGTTTATGATCTTTAGCGGGCAAATGAAGTTTGTTTCTTATGTAGTTTTGTGGCGTAACTCTCTAACGTTAAATGAACATAAAATTGAACAAAAATTATTTTGGCGTAACTTGAGTTAGTCTATGTCAAAATACAGGGCAAAAGTTGTCCCACGCCCGAGCCAATAAATTATAGTGAGTCCTACGGAGTATTAGATCGATTGAGCTACAAACATTTTTCACCTATATATAAGGCTTAAGCTGTAAAAAAAAGTCCTAATTAAGTTGGTTAGCATTCAGCTATAGTTGGTAATCAGGTCACTCATATCTGTTATAGGTCAGGTAAAATCAGGCTGGGTCATCATCAGGTGCCAAGTCGGGTAGGTATGGTTAGCTATCGAGTCAAGTTGTCAACGTGTGATAATAACAATTCAAATTAACGTAAATCTAATCATAATATGCCTGGTATTAAGCCGAGTCTAAATTCAATCGAGTCAAAAATAAATTCGGATTACAAATTAACATAAACTCCAACCGACTAACTTACCTATTTACCCTCGTATTATTTGATTTTTATGGTAATTGTGGGACTACCTGGTAATTTCCTAATTTCATAACGTAAAAATATACAAGTGCATCAATTCTTTACATCTTCGCAATTCGCATCACTCTAGTGTTTCCAATTAGGGTTTTCTGGGTAGCGCTTCTTGGATCATTCAACCAATTTCGTAGCTTAATCAATCAGGTATAACCACCCTTCTTCTCAAATTGTCCTTAATTTACAATGTATGTCAATTTATTGCTGAAAATTTGTTGTTTAATTTGATTTTCGATTTTTGATTTGATCAACTTTTTCACGACACTAGAATTTGAAATTCGTGTGTTTTGGTTTGTTTTGCATTTATTAGATATGGCAGGTAACATTGATGGAGCACAATCAAGTATTTACAGGTACATTATTGTTTGTGTTCAAATGAATGTGAAATTCATCATTGTTGGTTAATAGATTCAAACAAATTGGGTTTAAGTTGTTTGTAACTGCAATTTTCAGGAAAATTGATCCCAGTGTGGTACCCGATTCGCATCGGTTTAGGTTAGATTTAGATGATGACTCTGCTTCGTATGAGTTTAATGGTTTGATATGGATGATTAGAACGCTGTTTAGTTTAGGAGGGTCAAGGGTAGGAGGGAAATTCGTTGCGTCTGAGACGGAGGACTTGGTTATTTTTGTTACTTTGGTAAAGGGTGGTGTTAAAACTCGCTTGTTATTACTCAAATATACATTGGAGCTAGTAGCTGTGATGGGTAATGCTGGATGGAAGATTCCGTTTGATTCCGAATATGATATTGAGGGTGCGGAGAGAGTGTTGGTTTCTAGGGTTTATCCAGTAGATTTTAGTTTTAGGGTTGGATTAGGGGAGTTGAGAAACTCTGTGAATGGGTTTCACAGTGATGATGGGAGGGTGTGGGGAGAGAGTTTCTATTCCTTGAGTGTTAATACTACTGAAGTGAGTCGTTTTGATAGTCTTCATAGGACTTTTCGATTGAATGATTCCACCCAATTGACGGGAGTAGAGCTTTGGTTGGTTAGGAACTGGGGGACTGTATCAAAGGCTTGGAAATTGTATTCCAGGTATGGGGTTTGGGATCCCACTAGATTGTGTCCCTTGTTGCCTGATAAAACTGCTGCGGAGATGGCTCTTGCTGTGTTAGATGACGTTTCTATTGGTGTGTCCTCATTTCTGTATTTTTTCTTACTTTTATTCATGTTTTATTTATTATTCCTAATTCCTAATTTATACTTATTAGAATTACTTCTTTAAACGTGCAGTGAAGGAAATTGGTGTATACGAAAAGGAGTTCTATCTTGATCCAGTTGACTTATCAGTTCACTGATACGAGTAAGTTCAGTTTTTGTGGTTTTATGTGTATATGAACGTTACGAAGTAATATCTAAATGGGTCAATTTCTTCAAACTTAGGGAATGTTACTGAACTTGGTTTGTATATAGCCGTATGGGAATCATAACTCTGATTTGTTTACCTACTACTTTTTTAGTCTATCTCTTTATTATTCTTCACTACAGTTAAAGCTTCGTTTGAATTATCAGATGTCCTAATTTGCAACTTATGGCACAGAAACTGTCTTTACAACCACAAGAAGTGAAGAGTCAGATTTGTACAGCTATGGAGTGGGTTTGCCCGAACTATTTACGAGGAAGAAGACAGTGGATGCATCTGGAATTCCTGTACTCGGTTGTGCCGTTACAGGTTGTTGCTTAAAGGCTTTACGATAAAGGTTGTTGCTTTAAAGGCCTTCCTGTAGTTGGTTGTATTGTTTAAGGTTGTCCTCTGTTTGACAGTCCCATCAAAAGTGGTCCCTTGTTAAGCTGACCTGTTAGAAGCTATGAAGTATTCAGATATACGTTTAAGGTATTCTGGTACTAGGTTGTCGTTTTATTTGGATTTTCGTTTAATGTTGTCTTGTATTTAGCTGTCGTTTGATGTATGCAAACACAAGTTAGTAGCATTACTGTTTAGAGTTTATTGTGTTAGAGAATGCAAGCATAAATTCTTCATTAACTTGAATCATTCTGTATAAATTTAAAGCGTATCCAGTTTAGTTATCTCTTATCCTACTGTCCCATATTCAGGTTTCCTGAATTAAGTTGTCTTGTATTCAGTTATCTTGTTTTTGATTGCCTGTCCAATTAGCGGATGTCTTGTATTCGATTGTCCTTTATGTCATTTGTTTGGTATTTTGGCGGCCCCTTTTGAAACCTTTTAAGCGGTGTTTCGTTGTTGGGTCTCCCTTATTCAATATTCCCGTCAAGGTGTGTCTTTTATTCAGTAAGCCCTTAAAAGTTGTCCCGTATTAGGGTGGTTACTAAAAGTTTTCCCGTGTTAGTAAAGATGTGACAAAATTTGAATGGTCTTGAATACATGCTCAATATTGATGTTTCTCGGAAGAAGTCAGTGAAAATAAGTGAAAGCAACGCAGTTGCTAACACAAAGACTACCAATGATGGTTGATTTGGTAAATGGAAAATAGACTACGAAATGCTTGTTCTTGTCAACATTTAGTTTTTAATGCGTCGGTCGAGCCATTCATCCTGTTTATATGGAACACGTGCTGTGCGTCCCTCATTTTGTGGACAACTATGAATTGAGCCTACTTGCTGCATTTGTCTATTTATACTATTTTGAAGCTGCTTCACTATGCACTGCTATATTATTGGTTATGAAGCTAACAGAATGCGCCATTGATGCAATTTTTTTGCTAATTGGATTTCGGATGGATGATCCCTCCTAGAGTGGATAAGTTTGGGATTTCACATAGTGCTGCAGGATGTGATTGCTTATTTAGCTGTGTTGTCGCTGGTTGGGTTTTCCTTTGTTAAAGGTTATGAGTTAATGTTGTTGCTTTTGTGCTTTGGATGTAGAAGGCGTTCTGCCTTTAAAAGCTACTTGATACTTCTATTGTTTATGGATATTGAATGTGATTATTCTATATTGGGGGACGAGATCCGCTTTTGACTAATAGAAAGCATCTCTCTTTTATCCCTCCTTTACCTGACCCGAAATAAAGTTAACTGAACTGTGGAGTGCAGTTGGATGTTGGGATGTTGAGCTTGATGTTTTCTTTCTTTTCGGGGTAGTTCAGATTTCTACAATGGTAAAGCGATTCGGTTAGTATATTTTGCTAGACTTGGTATTTGGCATTAATGTTCAATGACTCTGTTGATTTTCTTAACCCAATTAGATGGATTTGGCTCTTACATACCCGTCTTGTTCAAAGTAATGGAAGCCAAATTCGGCGTTCCTTTTTTTTCTAGGATGAATATCATTTTATCACTATATGAATTTGTATCCCTGAAAATTCGGTTATTACATTTAGCTATATGATTTCTGGCTGGCATGAGTATGTCCTGCAATGTCTGCTATGAGTAGTTCTCCACTTCTTCCTAGCAAATGAGATACCTTTTGTATATTTCCAGCTGAACTATATTGGAAGTATGGGCGGTTGGTAATCTTCCGCTCAAGTTTGGCTCTTAGCTGCTTATCAACTATCATGTTAAAATGAATGTTATTTTACAAATATTTTCTGGTTCAATTGCTAGCTTACGATTTTCAGTTGCCCACTTATAAACAGATTCAATTCAATTCGAGTTTTTTTTTTGAGTGTGCAACGTTTGGATGATCTTGAAAATTTTAATTGCATTGTTGTGGATTTCTGTTACTATGAGTTTGTTCATTTTGTTCGTGTTGCTGCATCTGTAATCTGTATAGCTTGAATGGTGAAAAGTTGTTCCGTTTATTTGGGCTTTCCTCAGTCATTATATGAGTGAAATGTTGGTTTCCGCTGTCACTAAAAGCGTGTTATGAGTCTCTCGTTGAATTTAGGAAGCTGTTGCCATGGAAAATTAGGTGATTTTGGTGTCTTTATAATGTTAGTAGTTGATTCTTATCTTTCGGCTGTCCGATACAAAGTCGTGCTGTAGTCGGCTGTTGAAGGATGTGCTGTACAAGGTTGCCATTTGCTCGGCTGTTCAACAGATGTTCCGTCATTATGTTTGTATTTCATTGTCCTTTCAGATGTCCATATAATTATGTGCTTTTGTAATGTTGTCCAGAACTTGAGTGTCATGGTGGCTCTAGGTATTTAGGGTTTTCCCGATGTCAGATGTTACGTATTCAACTGCCCTGTATGACTGTATTCATTTGCCTGTCTCTGTTAGAGGTGGTTATGTTACAGGCTTTGACAGTAAAGATTGACGCTTTAAAAGCTTTCCTGATGCCGGTTTTCTCATTTAAGATTGGCTCCTAACGCCTGTTCAGCAGTCCCATACTCCCATTAAACGTAATCTCGTATTAAGCATTTCGGGTAGAAGGAATTCGTTTGTCAGAATAGCACTAAAGGCAGAATAGTATTCAGCTGTTTAATGATCGGTCGTTCGTTCTGATTGCTGAAATGTCCGTAATTTTATGTACCGAGTGTTGATAGTTTAGTTTTCAGAATTACCGCCTCGCCACTTCTTCCAAATCTGTTCCAAGGCATTACTCTTCCGTTTTCTTAAAACGAAACTCCTCGGTAAAGATGGACTGATTCTCTCATGCCCTCACAGCCTCGCCACAAATGGCCATTTACCCTATTTTGTTTCATCTGCTTACCGCAAATCGTCCTAGCCACTTTTATCCTAAACGACAATCTTGCCTATCTTAATGGTAATTGGTGAATATATTGCATTATTCTTCTCGCAAGTAGCAATAATTCGTGACATTATCGTTCATGAGTTGAGTTTACAACCCGCAATAATTCGTGACAAAAGGGCATTATTTTTGACAAGTGCTTCCCTCAACTGAACCAAGCAATTACTCCACATACTGAAACGTACAATCTTAAATTTCTAATTATACCGACTTGAGTAATTGACAACCTTTCGGAAAGAACTCGAGGATATGTATTCACTTGCAGAATAAGTGTTGCACACCTAGACTAGTTCAAAACACGCGAAAAAATGCAGTTACAAGTAATTTCAGCATGTCGACAACAATTCTCTTGGTCTAACTTGCAGTCATGCTTTCTTAGGCCCGAAAGCAAAGACAACTATTACTTGATTCTTCGCTTTCTGTCCGCGTCCCTTTCTTGGCCCCTATCTCTTTTATTATCAATACCACTTCTTTTTTCACCGTCTGAATCGTGAGATTTGCTCCTTCTCTTGCCACTACGATAATCCCGATCTCCATCTTCTTTTCCTCTATTCAGTGATCGACGTGGTGGGCTCCCGCTTCGACTCCTGCTTCGGTGACGCTTCCGCGAAGAATCCCGCAAATCATCTTTTTTGTCTCGTCTTTCGTAACTTGATCTTTCTGAAAGCCATGTACATACAACATTAACATAACAAAGTATAATAGCTGACAATCCATAGCAGAATAGCACGAACAAAGGAAAAAGAAGTCTCAACAGGGTAACAATTTTAACATCAATGAACACAGAAATTAACGGAAAGATGTACATAAACTACATAGTATGACATTAGCATACTGTACAAAGTAGTAACGGATGACTAATAATAGCATGAGCAACAGAATAAGAAGTCCTAAGGTAACATTTGTAGTTTCTAATGATTAAAAAAAACAGTTACAACTGCTGCATCAGAAAGCCCATAGGTCTGTGCCTTCGGTTATTATAACAGAGACACAAAAATCCTCAAATGAAATCTCATTGGTTTATCTTGCAATTTCAAAGGTTTGTGCCTTTCGGTTATTATATCGTTATGAGAAGACCGTAAATAAGAGTTTTTCATACATATACATATATGAGCAACATGAACCTAAGAAAGACAATGACACCTGCAAAAAATTGGTTCTACTTCTATGTTTGTCCAATTCTTCACATTACAAAATTGTACTCATGTCCGGCACTTGAAAATCAGACTTGGGGTATGACACGCGGATATTTCGTCACAGAAAAAACACGTGGACATTCATAAAAATATATATAATCACATACGACACTTGGGCACCCATAATTTCACATAGCAACACAGATTTGATTACTCTAGCAAGAAAATTTCACTGTATTTGAGGATTAAAGCAGAGAGCTCATAAAAACTTACTGCTCCCAGGATGATTATCACTTGAATCCAATAGCCCATACTCTGATTCGAGACGTTTTCTATGAACAGAAACCTTCCTCTCAATTTCATCAGAACTTTTGATACCTCGGTCCTCGAGAGACTCACGATATTCCATTATTGCAACTTCAAGACGTCTCAATTTTTGTCTGCAAGAAATATGAAAAAGATGTGACCCTATGTTAAAGCTAGGTCAAATAAATCACGGATAAAAATTAAACTTCAGCAAACCATACGGTTATACTGTAAAGCACCGTAAATAGCAGGAGACGGTTGCATTAAGTCAAAGATGTTAAAACTGAGAAAACGTGAACAAGCACAATGGTAGTAACAAACCTCCGTTCTTCGTCTATAATGGTTTCAGGTTGAGTCGCAGTACTAGTTTGGGCTACATACTCATCATCGTCTGCATTAGTAGGATCATCTCCAGCAATTTCACTACCCGACGATGAGTAACCCAACCCCAGGCCTCTAGAACCGTCCTTTGGCTCATCATCATCATCATCTCTAGCCCATTTTGAGGCTGGCAATATAGACTCAGCTTTTTCGATATTAGCAAATGCTTTCAGTTCTGGCTGTGGGATAGAAAGTGCTTGAGGAAAGGTAGCCTCCATTTCGACATTAGTATCTCTAGGCATATTTACGTGTTTAACTGAGCTTGATTTTGTGTGCACATATTGCAAGTCCTCTTCCAGTTCATATCCCCGTTGTTTCTCAGCTTCTCCCAGATAAAGCAATCGTGCAACCATCATTTCTCTCCCCCCAATAAGTGAAAGTCCATTATGCTTACAACGCCTTTCCAGCTCAGAGAGAGGGAGATTAAGCAGCTCTCTCGTTGCGGCGCCCGTACCCATAGCCAATGCGGCATCCTGGTCAGCTTTGCTCCCGTCACTCACATCTTGGGGTCCCGCATTTGGATCCAATTCTGGAGCATCACCAGAAATACAGTGAAATGGAATGACCCCGGAAGTGCTGGGTCGCAGAAAAGTAGCTCTTAATCCATTCACATATGCATCCGAAAACAGAAACCAGTCTGACCAAACTTGTAGCACTTTCATCACACGCTCCTACATCATCAAATTCAAGTTAGGAGTGACCAAGAAATATCACAAAAAAAAAAGTAACATCAAATGAAGATTATAAGAAAGTCTTGACACTTGGAAAACTGAAAAAGGTATACCTAAATAAATCAACTAATAAACTACTCTTATCAAACAGGAAGCTGAAGACCGTTATTGAAAGACCGGAAAATTTTTGAAAATTGGATAAAATTGTCTCCTTGAGTCAGTTTAGCAAAATCGGGAATGCAACAATCCCGTCATTATAGCATAACTAATGCAGTTACATAGAACATTAGTTGAATGTTAACTAAAAAAAAATCGCTTCAGATGACAACTACGTTGTTAAAACTTAAAATTACATTAGAAGAAAATTTACAAAATTAGAACTTACTTTTAGAGCTTCAGCAGTAATTCTTCCGGTTACACTACGGTACAAATCATTGAAGCTCTCCATTATGTCAGGCAACGTAGACTCAAATTTAGTACGGTATGCAGAGGCATTCTTGACAGGACTGCTGCTGTTATGAAGTATATCAGACACAAGCATCAACCTTGCCACTTTAGTTGGTATGGGAGTTTCCTTCAGAGTAAGTGACTCCGTCAAAACCTCGACAATCTGCACAGCAGAGAACAAAAAATAGAAGAAATTAGAAGCCTTACAGAGCTATCTGAGACCTCGATCTGAAATTTTTTCGTGAAAACATAAACTAACACCACAATAAGAGACGCCACAAATGCAAGAGATATCAAATGGAATGCAAGAAGAAAAATGCAGGTAGCTCAAACAGATACAAAGGGACAACAGGGGTCCATTCTCAAGAGGACAACAATTGTGCTAGACAGTATGGTACCAAACTGTCAACTATTCGCCATTCTACTAAAGTACAGAGCTCAACTAAACGAATACAAATTTTACATCTTACTCATAGTGTAGAATGGTACAAAAGACATACATATATATGATTTAAGTTAGAGACGGATCTACAGTACTCGCAACTTGCAGAACCATCCAATCTATTTTATTCGGCCATAGATTGGTGCAGTGTGTTTGATAGCAAATGCCTATCAGTCTGCATGCTTCAAACCTCCCACATCCGTTCGTCTTCATCAATCATTACATTGAAATCAGACACGAACAGACCACTTATATACAAAACATGCCGCTTGCATGATAAAAATTATTCTAGATAGTCCAAAGTGTTGTTTCTAGGCTTTATGTTATATGATTGGGAGAGTATGGAAAACTGACACTTGCCAGCCTATTCAACAGATTATTGCAATAAAATCAAATTTCCCTCCCAAATTAAAATTCGCAACTCCTTCTGTAAGAATATCCAACTACATTAACCCGGACACAATTGATACAAATTTGAGATGAAAATGGATGCAAAAGCCAAAAGGTATAGATTGCATCATTAGACATTAATTAGTAGCAATAACCACTCTGTGATACATGTTGCGTACAGGTAAATTGACAGAAATGGTAAAATATGAGGTAATCTGGAAATTTGCCCATCATTTGTGAGGATAGGAGTATGTCAATAATCTAATGCTTTAAATTTAAGATCACGACTTGGTCAGCTGAGGCCTGAGGTAACCCTTACAACGTAATATCCAGAAATGATTATTCGAAAACCTACTTTCCTAATATGAGATCAACAAATATTGCATACCTCGCCAGCAGCCTCAGCATTATCCAAGGCAAACCCCATAGCATCTTTCACCTGACTCCTTTCCAATGTCAACGCACGCAGCATATCCTCAAACTCATCCCTCTGAGGATCTGTTAGTGTCCTCTCAGGCTCCACACGCTGCAAAAGTCAAGTAAAATGATACTCAATATCAAGAAGACACCTACATATCATGCGCGGCCAGATCAAAAGGTCATGTGTATTGAGCTTGTAAGAGGAGAAACATAATTGTGTTCCATCTCTTTTTACACAAAACTAGGCACGTCAGAACCCCCACCCCCGGCGTAAATGGAGGCATGGATTAAAAGTGTTGTATAATGGAAGTAAGCAAGACTTTAAGCTTGAAATATTGATGCTATTCATGAGTTACTATCTACAATAATGACTGACCCAACTGTTCAGAGTGGAAAAAGAAACATGGTTAACAATCAGACTGGGCCCACAAAGGATTTAAGGCATACCCTGCTTCTTCCTGCAGCATATGTAGAACTTGTCTCCTTCTCAATATCTGGGCTTTTAGGCGTTGGCAACGCTGGTGGTACCCACCTAAAAACAACAATAAAATATATTTGTAATATAAAATCGAAAAAGCTATAAACATTTGTATCAAAACCATGGGAGAATAGAAAGACAACTATGTCATACATGGTAAAATTGAAGGAGGTTAAACATGATGATATTGAAGGAAAACTACCTCCCACTTCCAGTGATCATTATAAAAGGCTCTGTTCTCCACCTCTGCAGAGTATCACCCTGTAGCAAGTAGACAAAAATAAGAAAACGGAACTTGGGTCCTTACACGAGAGAATCACATTAACAATTTGAAATAGATGTGTGGAACTATCGCTTCTAAATGATAACTACTCTTTGACACATATACACCGCCACGGCTCTTAATACAAGAACATTATGCCAAGTAGTTTCAACTTTCAAAATATTTTCTCGTCTACATGGAAAGAACTATACTCCTTCCTCTCCAATTAGCCCGTTTTGGGGTTTGGCACAGTTTTTAAAGGCTGAAAATTACCAAACAACACGCGTCCTATTCCCTACCTACTTTCAACCCTATGTCTTCTGATTAAAGACATTCCAACACAAAACCACCACCACCACACCACCTATCATCAATCAACAACCACCACCACCGTCCATGATGCAAACGGCTACACCACTTTCCCGTATGAGAGGCCGAGTGCGGTGGAGGGTAGGGGGTGTCGTAGGTAGAGACGGTTGTGGTGGTGGGTGGTGCAAACTGGTGTAAGGGTGGGCAGAGAGGTCACGTATGGTGGTGGGTAAGGCAGTCAGGTGTGAGGAATGGTAGTTGGTAGGGCACTCTGGTGTGAGCGGTGATGGTGGATATGGTGTACTGGCGGTGGAATGGTAATGAAGGAAAAGATTAGTCGTAATAGATGTCCTTTAGGCTTAATAATGGTCACTGAGTTGAGTAATATATCTGATTAGTGTGTCAATTGAGGTTAGGTTGTAATAAGGATTCAATAAAAATCACAGTGAGTGGAATTTTTTGTAATATAAAGAGGATAAAATCGTCATGTTCATTATAAAAAATTGCTAAAATGGGAAATGAGGCTAAATAGATAAAATTTACAAATATGGGAAATGAGGTTATTTGGGGTGAAACGAAGGAGTAGCTAGCTACAAGGTGAAAGAGCACAGGGTGTCATCTTTATGAATTTGTCACCAGGAAACTTAATTTGCCACGGCTACAAGAACGTGGTACTTAGCTAACAGAATCTAAGAGAAAAAATAATCATACGACTGGATACCCTGTAAATCATCTTGAGGAAATTTAGACGCCATACGATTATTGTGGATGAAACCTCAGCAATGTTCCACTACAAACATGATGAACCCCAGCATGTCGACAAGGAACCCGGACCCAAATCAAACCCATTAAACAAGACGGCAAATTTTACTGATAATGATCCAAATTCGTTTTAAGAAAGCCTAAAAGAAAGGGATGTTACAAAGTGCTATCAACAGACAAGTTAATTAAAAAGCCCACACCTTCACCCTCACCCTCCCCTTCCCTTCCATTCCCTCTAATATTAGTGTCTCCCCACAGTAAACAAAAGCAAAAGATATTGGTGGAAGATTAGTAAGGCACTCTGAAAAATGTAGCAGTAACAACAGTAAAACAGAACCACGAAGATCTCTTTGAATAAATTGAATGGTACTTGTCTTCACTCTCTCCCTCACCCTCCCTTTCACTCTCCCATTAGTAAGCCCTGGTATTAAAAATTATGGTATCGCTTACAGAAGTTACAGTACAATAACATCATATGGAAAATAAAAATAATAAATAAAAGAGGAATCACGCCTAGCTCATAATTCTACACGACAAAACCCGGTGATGGAAAGAAACAGACCTGAGCAAAGGAGTAAAGCCTCCAAACATAGTACATGTGTTCTTTTGAGGCAAGTTCAAACAAGAAACTAAAAAGAGGATTCCCTCGTCCACGCTCCATTATTGCTTGCTCAAACGCACATCCACCATCCAGAACATATACAGCCATGGTATCTATGACATGACGAAGATGTTTATCCTCCGGGGGCACTACTGTTATATCTGGGACGTTAGGAGTAAGGACCTAAAAAGGCAAGCAAGTGAGCATTAGAAACCATTAAAAAAATCAACTTGACTACCACAACCTCCAATCATCCTCCTTCAGTTTCACTAAATTTTTTCCCAATATATTTTAAAGATACATGGGAATAAATGGTATTCACAGCCGAGCTAAGAATATAGGAAGTAGAAAAAAAAACACAAGAAAAGGTACAGCATAGAAATAAGAGTCAGGTCTCAACTTGTTCAATCCACAGTTTTCTCAAGCACAATGGAAGTCAAAACTTAACAAAACAAGAGTCAGGTCTCAACTTGTTCAATTGTCCATAAATGCAACAAGCAAATAACTTCTAAATAAATATAGACAGTCAACTATTAGAAGACACTCAGTAGTGTCGGTACTCATAATAAAGACATCCAAAAGAGACCTTTATCAAAAAAGGAAAGTTGCGGATGAGAACATATCAAAAAAGGAGTGCCTACCAATTCAGAATTTTGACTCGGGACAGGAGCCACAGGGGTACCTGAACCAGAAAGGATTACAGTGCCACCCTGCAGAGCAGATATCAAAAGAGCGTTATCAGAACCACGGCACTGGTGAATGAAACACAGAATACATAATGACGGGTACTGAAGCAATGAAAAATAGTTGGAATCCCAATGTCCCGCTAAATTAATAAGCAAGCCAACCTCTTTACTTCTGATGGCCATTTGACCAGGTGGAGGTGCAGGCAGCGCTTGTGATGGAAGAGCAACAGATTTACCCCATCCCATCTTCAATTCATATTCATACACGATTACCCCTGAAGAAAGCAGATCAATAAAATCGACATTTAGCTTCCAGTCTACCATAGTATTAATACGTAGTACATCTTCAGAAATAAATTTGACGGGTTTGGTAGAAGATTATATAGGAATTTATAATAAAGCATATGAAATTGCAAGAACAATACTACATCCATCCCATTTATATGTCTGATTTGAGGTCTGATGATATCGATATTGACCATCAATTTCTTCACATATACGTTAATATGTACAAGTAAAATATAAAACTTGCCATGTTTGATTAATCGAAACAACTATTTTCATATTATATTTAATACAAAGAATGCTTCAAAAAGTCAAAAATGCATCAGTAAAAGTTAGGACACGTGAAACGGAAAGTTATAGGCTCCAATGCACCCATAACCTAAAATCTCTCATTAAACAAATAAATATTGTTATCTAAAAGTAGAAAAGAACACCGAGAGACACGACTAGACAACACCACCGTCCTCGTGCTCAACCTCCTATTCAACTACGGAAACCTAATTATATCATGTCCTTGATCTTTTATGCCTCTCAGCTCTTCTAGCTCACCTACGCTAAGTCCCTTTTGCGCCATAGTATCAAATATCGACTTCGGTCACCTTCATGGTCATGGTCATGGTCACGTTATCAGTTGACTCGCTAAATGCGACCTCGCTTCAAAATGCGGTAAAATGAGGTCATGGTAACTTTCAAAGTCTTTATAATCAGGGTCGCATATGTCCTAACTGATATTTAAAACCATGCTTTGCAGTTTGCACCCAGATGCATCCGCATCCGGCACGAGTCATGTGCTTGAACCTAAGTCGGGTCGCGTCGACACCGGTACAGCGGGATTGAGAGCCAGATCCGAGCATCAGAAGACAACATACATGGGGGGACGTAGTATTATATAAATTTAAATAGAAGACATTTAACAGAGTTTACAAAAGGGTCTTTTCAGCTTTTGCAAAATGTTAATGATCTCATTTTGCATGGTAAAGTAGTTCAAGTAAAGATGAAACCAGCTCATCCTATAATCTATTTCTTCATGTATGTTTTTTTTATTGGATAAAGTGGCCAAAAAGGGAGAACTTTTGAATGATTGCTCAATCTCAAGGTCATTTTTCTACATGAATCGATGATGGCACTAAGGGAGTGTCCACTGAGTCCACTTGATGACATGCATAATAGTCATCAAAACTAGGCCGTCCGAATGGAATGTTAAAACAACAGAGTCGTAGTCTCAAAATGATTTAGGGATGGCATTCAAAACGTTTAGGCATGAGTCCAACAATGCGAGAGGAAAGAGGGGAAAAAAGTGCTTACAGTTATTATAAAAAGAAAAAGTAAATGTAGAAGGAAAGGGAAAGGGAAAAACAGAAACGAAAAAAAAAACAAAAACAAAAAAAAGATGAAGGCAGACAAGTATGTAGGAAAATAAAAACAAAGTAAGAAAATGTGAAAAATCAAATTCAAATGGCAAAAAGGATTGTAAAATACACAACTCAAAGCATAATGATTTTCAAAATAAAAAGAATATAAAAACAATAGTAGAGCATCCTGCCAAATTCACACTGCATTTTCCGCATGAATGGAATGTCAAGAGCCCAAAAAAAAAAAGAATTATGTGTATACTTGATCAAGTACTTGCTAAATGTCTCACATAAATGGCAATAGGTGAAAAGAAAGAGCACTTTAACTGTCTAGGGATTACACGAAAGGATTTGCGGATATTCAGAACAAAAATAGATGGGAATATCCAAAAGACACATCTAAAAGACAAGTTGTAGTAAGCATACCTTGCATTTCATCCTTCGCCGCCTGTGCATCACCTCTGTTCATGAAAGCAACAAAACCACAATTTCTTTGGCGTTTCCGCTCCTCCTCTGTCCTTGGCCACATAATTTTTACACTAGCAATAGGACCAAACCTCCCAAACGTACGCAAAAGGAAATTTTCATCCACCTAGATGATTTAAATTAATGCAAGGAGTCATTACACCTCATTTTTACCTCATAAAAAGGAATATTGTGAAAATCAAACATCAAATATAACAGAATGTAAGACTCTCAGGTCCTTCAATCACATTAAGCCTTGCCAGTATCACATACAAAAGATTATGGCAGAGCCAAACAACTGAAATCAAAAAATTTCCATCTATACTATTTTATAGGCAGCATAGAACAAATCATATTCAGACAAGATACATAAGCACTTCAACACACTTACCTTTGGTGACAGATTCCCAACATAAAGATTTGTTGTTTGTGGATCACTGTCATCAAATGACCCCCTCCCACTTGCATCAAATTCATCGGGCATCTCATCGAAGCGAGTAAATTGCTGAAAATGGTAAAGAATTAGATCTAAGTGATTGTCTGATAAATGCAGCAATTGGAATACACAATGTTGTTTGAGATAGGTGCAGGCTAGACAAAACCACGTCTCGTCTTAGCTAACTGTAAAGTCCCATGAGTTACCTCTTACTAGATAAAATCAAAGACAGTGTCGGGGGTCGGCGTCCTATTATAGAAGAAACTTCTTCCATGCAAAACATAAAGACTATCTATAATATAGCATGAGCATGTACACACAAGCTCCTCCACAACGAAAGTCATCATATGCCAAACAAAAGCATGAGGTCACAACCAGCATGAAATATCAATAAAAAATAGCAGTTGCTAACCGAAACATCATCATGACGCCCATCATGCTGTTGAATTTTCTTTTCTCTCAATTCTTGACCAAGTTTTATTTCTTCCATGAAGTTGTCAATGTTTCTGGTCCTTCCTTTCTCTCTCTCTTTTGATTTTTCTCTAGGTTCCTGTAGGGCCCATGAAAATCACAGAAATTAATAACTTGACAGTGAAAAGCCAGCAAGTATCTACAGAATATATTCCTACCTCCTTTTCAGATTCTCTGGTCTTCATTGCCATCGAAGGTGGTAAGAATGATGGAACATATCTGCCAATTCGTGAACATTGATTTCACTCGAAAACGACGATGTCGAAAGGTAACATATACATTGGATACAACAAAATAGAAAATGTTGACTGAAGGCAGAAAACTTAAAACACACTTGGTCCCCATAATGGAAAAATCCTATCCGTCAACTACTAGAGAATGTTAATACATATACTTTACAAATTACAATCCAGGGACAAACTAACTAGCTAAAATCTTCCAGCAAGGTGATTGTCAAAGTGATGTAAAAATATATCATTTTACTCAGATAAATCCTCCAAATACACAAAAACCATGGTTTTAACATCAATTTTTAACATGGACACTCTTACCCAATTCAACGAGCCTTGTGATCAAGGATTTCATAGAACTGTCAATTCCTTAGTCCATACAATCATCAGAATATCGGCATAATTCAACTGATGAATTAGGTCTTGTCTTGCACAAAGTTTGAATCTTACATTTACTCATTCAAGCATTCACTCTTTTGGAATACACCAGTGTTAGTGTGTTACTTTGACTCTCTGACAAGGAGTCGCGCCTGACATGTGTCAGAGTGTCGAACACTCCATTTCTATTTTTTACAACACCTAAACACGATCAACGAAGTGTCTTGACCTATTTTATCGACACTGATGCGACACTTCTACAGTTAAAAGTTTGAACAAATAACAACGTGGATTGAATTAACCCTTTTACACAACTCACATTGATGAATCTTAGATTACTCTATCATCACAGTAGTACCAAAGATAAGGTCAACGAAGAGGAAACTTAAACTTATTTTCCTGTCAAAGGGTACCCACCGACTTTCCCAATTAACCATTTGACACAAAATTAGGTTATTTAGGCCAGCGAATACAAGCATTAGTTGAGACAAACAATCAAATGATGTATCAAATTTGGTTAACTCACATACTGACTGGTACTATCATGTCACCTCTAGAATACGCGTCGATTAAAAGGAAAATTTGTTGATATCAGTACGAATGGATGCATAATGTGAGGTAAAGCACCTTAGAAACTATGCACCCTAAATTGATACGGTACGGGTAAATCGGTAATACAGATAGAAGATCACCACATAGAAATTTGGTTCCATAATTACCAACACCCCCACTCAACAAAAAGCAAGACAGCAGATAAATCGCAACTATTGAATCCACAGTGCCTGATCTATGGAGCATCATGACATGTGATCTAAATGCATAGTTTACCTACTCCCCTTCTTTGAACCAGATACACCATCTTTGGAATTTCCACCTGCCATTTGTGAATAATAAAAAGCCCATATTTTTATTAATGTATCCGATGTACATTGTAAAGCATTTATAGCCATATCACAGCTACTAAAGCAAGATTAGGAACCGACTAACTAGTGCTCAAAATTGAAGGTTGCAATGCACTAATGCAGAATACAATTACTTAAACTCATAAAGAGCCTAACCTTCCGAGTCAGCTTTCGCTTTCTCATTAGGATTAATTAAGCCTCCTCGTACAAATGCCTTTGAACCTGGAGTGTCCTCTCCTTGAAATGACTCGATAAATTCTTCGTACAGACGAGCTGTCTCATCTTCTGCCCTCTGTATTAAAACACCAAAATGATCAGCAAAAAAACCACAAACCCCCTGCAGAAAAATCAAGCATCCGAAACTCAAATCGTAACATAATCACACCTTCTTCTTCGCCTCTTTTTCTTCTCTGTGCTTCTGGAATGGAGTCTTCTTCCGAGTAATCGAAAACGAGCTCATCTCTCTATCTCTATGCTAAAAAAACACAACATAAAAACTATCTAAATCAAAATTTCTTACTACTAACATTATAATATCACAATTTAAGACGATACGTATTTCAGTTTGAATAATTTTAATCAAACAAGTTTGATTGAATTAAAATCCAGCTTTAATCAACAAGCTACAATTGGAAACAATTACTCCTCCAACTTTAATTCAAGCATTAAAATCAATAATTACAAATTTTACAAAGCCAAACCAACTCCAATTGAAAATCAAACAACTACGAAAATAAAGAAGAAAACGAATCATACGATTGAAAGAGATAAGATTACCTTGATTCAGTTGATTGAAGGACGAATTGTACTGGGTTGTTTGAAAATTAGGGTTGATTTTGGGGGATTTGGGTCTGTTCGTTGTATAGGGTTGGAGGAATAGGAGAGTGTGTAATTGAGATTCGCGATGTGAGTTTAATTAGTTGTCATTTTTTATTTTTTTTAATTCTAAATTACAAATAATCACTACGTATTTGCGTATTTTTACAAATTAGGTTTGATGTCCGGCTATACCCAGACTCCCTTTATTTACCATTTAAATTTGGTTAACACATAAAAACTATCTAAATCAAAATTTCTTACTACTAACATTATAATATCACAATTAAAACCGGTACGAATTTCAGCTTGAATAATTCTTAATTAAATTAAAATCCAGCTTTAATCAACAAGCTATTGAAAACAATTACTCCAACTTTAATTCAAACAATAAAATCAATAATTACAATTGAAAATCAAACAACTACGGAAATTAAAAAGAAAATGAACAATACGATTAAAAGAGATAATATTACCTTAATTAGTTGATTGAAAGACGATTTGTACTGCGTTGTTAGAAAATAGAGTTGGAGGAATAGCATGTGTAATTGAGATTCCATATGTGAGTTTAATTACTTGGGATTTTTTATTTTATTTTTATATATCCCTAAAATCCTTATTAATCTTTCGCTGTGTTGTTAGAACTTAGAAAACTGTTAGAAAACTAATGGGATATTCTACGGTGTACCCTCGAGTTTTCCGGTTTTTTACGGTATACCCCTACTTTTTTGAAGTTCTACGGTGTACCCCTGAACTCTATACTAATATTTATACCATAACCTTATTTATTGTCTTTGATATGTTAGTTCTTAATTTATCTATTAAATCGTTTATTTTAACATTTCAATTACTCGATAACCTACTCATTTACTTATTAATTCGCCAAATTACCCATTAACCCACCAAATAGTATACGAATCTAACTAAAAATTCATCAAATCTCCATTATCATTTCATGAA
>JAYMSF010000028.1:20000-25224 GCA_036897335.1 Silene vulgaris | reverse complement strand
GCTAACTAGACCGGGCAGTTTGGTTTCGCCTAAGCGAGTGGGTGGCCCAACAAGCGTAATCTATGGAGAACGCGTGTCCATTCTAAAATAAGGGGCGAAACAAGCAGATGTTAGCGTTAGCTTGATGTTAAAGTAATAAAGGCCAAATCTTCAATCCTAGAGCATTCCCCTTACTTTTTGATTTAACAAGTAGTCTTTAAGCTAGAATTGGTGTTAAAAACTGGAAGTGGTGAGGTGAGCAAAACTAGAATTCGTGCTAGAAAGCGGACTTGGTGATAGAAAATACAAGTCGTGCAAGTGCATCGTATCAAATTGGAGTTTTCCAAGCTTACCATAGCGGAGAGTTTCGTCGGTTAGCGGTGCAAAGGCACCTTAGCTACACATTATTACGAGGCCCGGTACGATATACTAATGCGGGACTTTCTCTTTAGCATAAGGGAGATTCTGAAGAAACTCTTTCTATATAAGATAGATTTTTAAAACAGGTAGTGGAATAAGAAAGAAAGAAAGAGAAAGAAAGAAGGGCCCGACATACGATTAAATACCATCATTGTCCTAGTCCTATGTATAAGTCATCAATCCCAGGAAGGGGGGGATTTTCTAAGACGGATAAAGCTCACGAAGGGCTGGTACAACCGTATGACTTGATCCCCAGGAAAGATAGAAAAAGGGACTAAGAACTCCTATTTCAGCGCATCCATCCTGCTCCTGCAATTTTGTACAGGGAAGCTTGCTTTTAGGAAGAGCTGGGGGTGGATCAGAATGACTTCCTAGATTCATTTCGGAACTAAGGAGAAAGCTCTCTTTCTTCAATTGGCTGGGTCTTCATCAGCAGCATGAGCTTCTCTTTCATCAGCTTCTTCCTAAGACGGATGATAAACCCGACAAATTAATGAAATCAACCTCTCGGGCTCTCAATTGTGGGGTCGGGAATCCAGTGACGACCAATCTTGGCAAGAACCTATCGCACCTGTGGAAACTCCTCAGGTCTACTACTCTTCTCTTCCGCTTCGACTCGATCAAGGAAGAATACCCGGGAATCAATCAAATGAACATTTGCCATAAGACCCTGTCCGTTTAAAGAGATTTCGTGCCAATAAATAAATGGACCGGTTTTCTCGTTCTCGAGCCCATACCATAGCTTTCCTGTTCCTTTTCCTTTTCTTTTCGATCAATAACGCTTGCCCGAAAGCATTTCGTACGCGTGGGTAAGACGAAGAGAGGGGGCTAGTCCCACCCAACATCCAAGAAAAGAGAATAAGACAGGAATGAGAAATTCCCTTATTTATTTATGGTTGAGAATTCAGTCAATAAGGGCGTAGCATCCTTTCATTTCCTGTTCTATGTTTAAAAATGAAATAGGGAGGGCGAATACTTCGCTT
Source organism: Silene vulgaris (assembly GCA_036897335.1). Classification (NCBI taxonomy): domain Eukaryota; kingdom Viridiplantae; phylum Streptophyta; class Magnoliopsida; order Caryophyllales; family Caryophyllaceae; genus Silene; species Silene vulgaris. The sequence goes on along the minus strand of JAYMSF010000028.1, from coordinate 23,842 downwards.
TTCTTTTAGGCATAGGTATAGGCAAAAGGGGGTTTACCCTTAGCCGGTCACACCGCTACACAAGCATCGAAACCTGCTGTTGAAGGGAAGTTTCTTCCTCCTTCTCGCACAAGCAAGCCGCGTGAACTAACCGCCCACGCCTCTGCCCACCAAGTCGCGTTAATAAGAAGGAAGTTGGCTCGTAACAACTGGTTCGCTTCCTCTTCATGGACGAATAGCCAAGTGCACTTATTGTTATTGATATTGATAAGGCTAGCGCACTAAACCCCCGCTTTCGGGTATACCTCAGTTTAAGAGAAAAGTTAAGTCTCGGCCCTTGGTTCCGGGAATTGATGTAGCATAAAAGGTTGAGCCCCCTCGTCGACCCAACCCATCCAGTCAATCTGCCCGCTCACAAAAACCTTTCCACGCGACCAAGCGAGTGCAGTTCCTTTATATTAGATGAAGGGGAAAAGGCGAGCCTAGCGAGTATAATACTTGGAGAACGAGTTTAACAGCAAGCAAGACTAACGTGCCAACATCTAACTCACTAACGCGCTCCTTTCTTCCTCTCTTTCATTGTTTAGGATTGGCTCGTTACACCATTCATGATCTCATTCGAAAGCAGTCGTTACACCATTCACGGCAGTGCATTCCTATTCTTATACGCTAAAAGTCAAACCAGTGCTATCACTTTCTCCTGTGTGCCACTACTTTTCTTGGGCTTGGGAGGATCGCCCTCCTCTTTCTTACTTATCCTTTTATTTACAGCTCGAATCAGTGAATTCGGAAGAGTGATTTTATAGTATAGGGCGGGGTCGTAGCTAAGGAAAGTGAAGCCCTATACGGGGTCATTAGCTAGACCAGTTAACAGAACGTACCGGAGTAGAGGACCTAGCCATGGCATATTGACAGAGGACCAAGCATTTCCTGCTATCACCGGCCGAACACTTATGAGTATGAGCGAGAGCTCTTCCATACGAAGCTATAAGACTGACTCGGGAGCTGTTCTTGAGTCGGAGTTCGATCTAATTAAACCACATGCTTTCACTTCATCTGGAGTCATAAGCCCTATGCGAGGTCATAGTTAGACCGATTAATAGAGCGTTCCATACCAACCCCGGCGTTGCTATTAACAGAACGTCATGGTTCTCCCGAGCGCCCTAACTCTAGTTGTGCTTTCTTAGGTTAGGGATAAGACGCACTAAACTGCACTATCTCAAGCAAGGGTTTTCTCACGGAACTCTCGGAATCTTAGAGGTAGGGCTTATACCATTACGCTTGATATGTTGTGTTACCACTCGTGCAGTGAACAAGCAGCCAACTCATTCTTTAATGGTGGGTCTCTGTCGGAATAAGAAGAAGAAGAAAGACCCTTGCTCATGGGAGTCATCAGGCAGCAGTAGTGTTCTAAGCGCAGCTCTTTAAAAGCGGCTATAGATAGGAACCGAACTCATGTCCTATCGCCCCGTAATTTCATGTGTTCTCTCCTATACTTTGGATTAAGAGTAGGACTATCCGGTATAAAAGAGAAGCCTAGCGAAGTACCATAGGTTCACTAGCTCGTACTATTCATGTTGTCCTATGCTTTGGTTTAAGAAAGTCAAGACTAGATAGTGACGATCGAAGCAAAGCGGGATGCCACATCCTGTTCTTATCTTCTTCTATCTTATATAAATAAAAGGAAAGCCATATCAGCCCAAGAACTGGTCAAAGAGTGATTGTTTCGCCTCGAAAAGACATGCTAAGACTGGCTCTATCTGCACGTCTTATTCTCATGCCTACCCTCGCACCCGCCCTTAAACAGCAGACCAGAGTGCTGTCATCTTCATCGCTCTCTCCTCAGGATTCTCAGCCTCCGCTTAAGGATCATCCTCATTATGAATATGTGAGCTCTTGGGTTAAGCACTTTATTGCTCCCTCTGAGAATCGCCTTCTTACTACCTTCTGGACCACCTATTTCTGCGAGCTCTTAGAGAAGAGCCCCTCGCTCATCTACAAAGAAGTGGCTGATCCTTCAGCCGAGATCGTAGACTTAGAAAGTCGAACTATCAAGGTCTCTAGAAGTGTCTATGCTCGAGAATATAAGGGGCGTGTCTTCAAGCTCTTAAATGATAATAAGGGTGAGAGGGATCCTGCAAAGTTGAAATATCTTCAGTTGCAGATCGAAGAACTTACAATGAGCTTTAACGAGGAAAACATCTATAAGGAGTGTCCTAATATTATGTCTATGTTAACAAAGACTAACCTGCCCAGTGCTAAAGAATTCTTACGTGGAAAGTATAAGCTGGATGACCGCGGTAGGATGGATGTTTTAAAGGCTTTATAAGAAGGGGCGAGTATTTCATTTAACTAGTATAAGTCTTGTAATGTAAGTCGAGGCGAGGGAAGCCTAACCGATACATAAGAAAGTAGCGAGATAGAGATTGATAATATCTCCTATAACCGAAGTAAGATCGTTCATATGCAATCAAAGGGCTTCGCGCCTTAACTCATTTCAATCACACGGGAAATTTGCTTATCAATAGCCTAGTGCCCTATTCTCACTGTAAAATTCTTCAAAGATCATGAGATTGGATTCAATTGCCCATTTCCTCGGAAAAGTGGTAACCATCTTAGCATATACAGGGTTCACCGCGCAAAGGCAGCAAATGAGGCAGCTTTCCAAGGATGCCATATCTTTGATCACCTGCTAGTGTAAGTAAGGGCAGAAGCAAACCCATCCTATATGTATAATTCCGATCTCACAGGATACTATCATTCCTCTACTATATGCCAGCTTAATAGAAGGCGCAGGTTCACTATAAACTATAAAATAAAAGAGTACCGCTCCTCTCTTATACCAGCTGAGATTCATTCTCCCATCCATAATTATATATGACTGCGCTTAAGCCCAAGAAAGTCTTTCAACCCCAGGTATTTTAAACCAAGCAAGGGACAAGATCTTCCTGCTTTATTTTATGAAGCGACACACATCCGGAATTGGACTTCTTGCGCTTCAATTGCAGTTTCCTGTGTTTACCTGTCTTTTTGGCATAAAAAGCATAAACATGCTGCCTCATGATTCTCATTCTTAAGCGAGGCTCCTTTCCCGTTCTAATTAATAAGAGGTATAAATCGCTACCACTCTTCCTTCTTCCAGTGGGACTCCTTACTTAAATACCAGATGCGATCCTGCTTTCTATGAATTTGCAAAGGAGTTACGGGGACCAGGTCTTGACCTCTCACCTATGCGCACAAAATGAGTCAAATGAGAAGGTAGGCTTGATTTTCAGTAGGTCGAATGCCGGTTATGAGGCAGATTGCTTGAAAGAAGAATAAAAGACTTGGTGGGGTTACCCTTCTCCTTTATAAGATAAGAATATAAGATAAGAAGCTTAACTTAACTTCTTTGGTCGGAGAGTTACCCTTCTCCAGATTGATGACCCCTACTTGCTTTCTTGCTTTAGCTCATTAATAAGTTCATCAAGAAAGAGTAGAATAGCAACTAGACAGCACGGATCACAGTTGATCTCTCTCCGCTAGAATCTTTCTCTTATTGCGCCGCCCTCCGTTCTCAATTACCAAGCGCGCACTAAACTCAAGTTCAAGCAAAGAAGGCTGCTCCCCCACTCGTGCTGTTAAAGCGAAAATGTAATGTGCGCTAGTATGCTTCTTCCCTGCCTGTTGACTTAATCTAACCTCGCTTTCGCCCTTGAAGACTCACTTCTCTTTCTCTCCTTTCAGTCCCACTCAACCTTTGATAGCGCCCAATTGGAACTTTCCCACCTCGACTGCGGTTGTTTGGGTGTAGCTAAGGAGGTGCCTTGCACCGTTAAACCATCTCTTTTTCCGTAAGATAAAGATTAGCATTGTTAAGACGG
>JAYMSF010000028.1:0-15000 GCA_036897335.1 Silene vulgaris | reverse complement strand
AGCGAGTTCGAAGTCGAAGGCAGAAGAAGGACGTCAGACCGAGACTAAGGAGAGAAGAGCATCTCCGTCTCGTTCGAGTCAAGGAAGAGTGGTGGTCAAGGCTCATGATCGGAGTCGACAGGCTGGAATGAAGATAGACGCATGCTCCTCCTCTCAGGTAAGCAGGTAAAGAGGCTGGGGTCAAGACAGGAACCACTGAAGTCAGTCTTCTCTTAGGCTACACTACGGGTTCAAGACATACTCAAATAAGAGAGGAAGCACGCCCATACAGAAGAGATCAATCAGGCAAGTCTCCTAGTCAAGTAAGGGATGGATCCAGCCAGTAAAAAAGAGTAAAGAACGAAAGAAGAGGAAAAAGGGAGAAGTAAAGACTGCCTCTTGGCTCTAATGAATTCTTTTTAGCTGATGAGATGGACTCTGATCTCAATTCACACCGGGCCGCTGACTGATTGAACGCACATGTCCTAGCGTAACTGCTTTAGGGGAACCACCTGTTGTAGTACCGGGCTACTCACTGTTGTGGATTAGAACTCCTGTTGAAAGGGCGGGTAACTCCTTTTTTTGAGGAGCCCACTGGTTTGGTTATTCATTCCCTATATCAAAGAAAGCGGGCGGAGAGTACGAATAAGACGGCTTTAAAGCATTTTCTTTTGGTAAAGGGTGTTTAAGTTTAAAGGAAAGAGTTTGAAATAGTTAAGCGTAGTGATCGGGAGTGAGATCAACAAACTGATTCCCATAGGTTTGAAAAGGGAATCAGTGTTACCCCGGGAAAAGGGGAGTTTCTAAGTGAACCCAAAAAGAGTGAAACCAAAAACGGATTCTGGATGGTTTCGGAAATGAAAGAAGTGCGTCCATTGGAAATGTGAGTGTCGAAGGTAAGTGCAATAGTAGTGGCTATAGTGCCTAAAGGGTTAATAAGCCAGCAGGAAGTGCAGCCAAAGTAGTGTAAACGAGAGGCAAAGTGTTCCAAAAGGCTTCCAAGGGATAGGTTTTATCGAGAGTTGAATTGATCGCATTAATAGGGAATAGGAAAACATAATGTATTGATTGCCGGTACTGAAAGAGTTACTCCGTTAAAAGGAGCGGATGAGCCCAATACTGAGACTACCGTACCGATAAGAGTGGTTTTGAAAAAGGAGTAATTTTGGTTAATGTGAAGTGTAGAATTGTTCAGCTCCAGGTCTCTAAGGGATTTGAGAATTGGGCTTAACCCTTAGGCAAAGGAGTGTAAATAGGTGCCAACTGGAGCCAAACAAGCGATGGAGCGCGTTAGTCTTAGAGTTGGTTTGTTTGACTTTCCTTTGAGTTAGTAAGAAAGTACCCTATAGAATCTATAAACTCTATTAGTAAGAAAGTATGTAAATACCTAGAAACTCTAATAGAAACTCTTCAGCATACAGAAATGCTTTTTTATTTACGATAACGAATCGGCCAATAAGTCAGCTGTGAATGCCTGTTCCACCACTTTAAAGTTTATTTTAGCTTCTTTCTGGGAATACCAACAAGTCTATTCCCAAAAGCAAAGAGAAGAAGAGAAGGAAACTTCAATGCTTAGGCTTGTTCGTTCGAAAAGACCAATATAGTGAGGTCAAAGCATACCTAGCTACTGGACTGAACCCTTCCTATCGTATCAAAAGAAGACTTCAACCTTTAATTTTAATGTCAAGAGGGTTGTTTTAACGTGTTTTATCGGACTTGCTTCTTCAAAGATGATTAAGAAACTTCATCCGTAAGGCGCCTCTTTTGACTTAGAATTATCTCTCTAGTTTGATATGATAAGTTATATAAATCAATCACAGGGCTTTAAAATAAGAGTTCTACAGGACCAATCAAAGAGCTTGACAAGCGACTTCACTAGATACAGTAAGGCGGCGTGGGCCAGCTGGTTAGAAAGGAGAAAAACTACCTAATGGATTAAGTCTTAAAAAGCCTACCTATTCTATGTGGCTTATATGCTGCTTTAAGACCAATCGTTTACATTTCATTTTAATCTTTTTTTATTATAAATTAAGTTAAGATTTTAATGAAATAATTATAATCTTACAGTCATCCAATAATATTTAAAATAGTCTTCTTAAATACAGAAGCAAGAAGCATTCAGTGACGACCTTTGAGTTGAGGGAGCTGGCTGTTAATGAAGTGAGCCTATGTAGTGGTAGTGAGTGGGCCTTCGTTAGTAAAGGAGCGAGCATGTTTTCTAGTTTCATGACCTATTGTTTTGTTTGGATGGCTAACAAGTGAGCCTGGGGCTGACCAGATGAGAGATTAACTGGCTGGGTTACTCTTCTTATTCAAAGATAGGTAATTAAATTATCAACAATGGAATTACATTTACGTTTATAACTTTATATTAATAATAGATTGAATGCACTCTATGACCCTTCCTTAAATAGGAAATACCGGTGGAATTTATACTTTACTTTACAATGGGTCAATCTTATGATTCGTCCTATCCCTAACGAGCGAGAAAGGCTAAAGCAGGAAGCGAGTTACCCTCGTTCTTACTTAAAGGAGCGGGTGGAACGGTAGTTGGCTTGGCCAAACCAAAAGAATGCATTGAAGTACCTGGGCTTCTTTCCCCTTTTCCAAGGAGCGAGAGGAAGGGATAATGACCGACCGAGGCAAGATCGTCCTGTTGGAGCGAGAGGCATGTATGCATTTTCCAGTTCTTAAGAAAGGAATATGCTTCTGATGTTCGGTAAGAAGTAAAATTCTTCGTTCACACCTCAGTCTTACAACTCTCATCCCGCCAGTTAGGAGGCTTTGTTACAGTCGCAAGAAGACTCTAGGGATTAGCGTTCGACTGTCAATTCCCCTGTCCTGTCAGGAGTTGGTTTGGGTTGAAAGTCATTCCCTGGCACTTTACTTTATTAATGAATGCATTTTCTAAGATAGACCGCATAAAGAATCCACGGATTTCATTATACTCGGCCTATTCCACCGCCAACAGAGCCAAGTGATGCATGCTTCTGTTTCCATTTGGAATATCAAAATGTACTATTAATATAAGAAAAAAGAATGACTAGCTCGTCGTACCCTTGTGTTACTAGCTAAGCTTTTGTTTACGTTTACGAGGTAAAACTTTGAGGTACCCAAAAAGATTTGTGTATTTGTTTATTTTTTCCGTGGATAAAGAGCAGAGGCAAGCTCCCTCATCTCGAAAAATAAGGGATCACAATCCGAAGGAAGCCACTAGTGCAGACCTTTTAACAGCTATGTACCCTTACTTATTCTGGTCTCAAGGCACCTGTCTTATGTTTATTCTTTCACATGTTAAGTGCTTGTGCCGCATAAGCGGGTTGCCCCTTTGAGTTGACTTTCACAAGCCCAAGTATTAGAGGTCCTACCCGTGAATATAACTTAAAATCTTAACACCTCCTGCGCCTAGCTGGGCTCGACCTCCGGTCCTGCGCTGCGACTGGCGTTAGGCTGGGTTCCCCGAATCCGTTTACCCGCGAATTTTCTTTCCCACAGCCGAGTTACCTTCCCTCGTTATGTCACATACCCTTTAAACCCATGCACTCATAACCCAAGGGGCAAGAATTCTCCTCCCTTTGGACTTAAAAAACACGCTCTTTCTCATCAACAGCCAATACCCCTTTTTAATTAAGAGGTGGTTGATACGGTGAGTACCTTAGTAACAATATTTTATGGGGTCCCTTCGGCCTAGTCTTCATTTGTTTGTTAACCAGGGCTCCTGTTTCATCAGATGACATCCCGCGAGCCGAGATTCTCGAGTTGAGTTCCCGAAGAATGAATTTCCATGAATTCCAGTTTAAGCCGCTAAATGCCAGACTTTCTTATCAGGCTGCCTTGTGGCCTGACTTACTAAAGTTGCCTTCCTTGGAACTCTTGTTAAATGCTCCGGCCGGCGAATTCTCTCATAGATGGTCTGCAAATTAGTGCCCTGCATGGTATATGCTCCATTTATATGGTTACCTTGCGGATTAGGATCCCGTAGTTTAATTAGGAGCCCGCTTCGCGAGATACCTATCTTCTTCAGTATTTAAAAACAGGAGTCCTATAGCCTATAAACCCCAAAAGCACAAGATTTAAAGGCAAGAAGCCTTTGGCGGCTTTACTTCTCGTCACCGCGGCATTAGCATCATACCTCTCTTCCAGAATCAAAGAACTAAGATGTCGGGGTTAAAGGCTCTATTTGGCCCCTGGGTCAGGACTTCTGAACATTAACCTGTACTGAGACGGCCGGGGTTGCCCTTTTGTGCAAGATCGACCACTGCCAAGTCATCGAACTTTCCATTGATATTGATATTGATTTAGAACCTGCCTTTTGAGTTAAAGGTTCCCTCTGCTAGCATATAAATAAGATTTTACTTATTAAGGGAGTGGTATTCCACTTGGAGATAAAGAATGAAAAGCCATACCTACTACCTTTGAATTGGCATTCCAGCTCTTCTCTCAGTAAGGGGCGAGTGTAATGATTGAAGCGAGCTAGAAGGAGTAACTGTTAAGGGCGTCTAACGTATTGAGTTAGTTAATTGATCCTATACCGGGGAAGAGTCCAATTCATGAGTGAACTAAGCCAGTGAACCAATCCCCTGAAATAGGCTTACGCTACTGTACTTCTTTTCGGGGAGCAGATGGCCATTCAATTCTTTGCCTTTTATGCCTATATTTAACACTTTTTTTCGGATTTTCCCAGGGCAGGAAGATCTTCCCGCCCCTTATTTATATATATTTATGGTGGTAAAGACTCTCCCTCGTAAGTACCTTTGTAACATGGGAGATTCTTCCTATCGAACAGTCTTCGCCGGACAGCCGTCTTTCTCCTTAACTGCATCCTGCCATTCCAGGAATCTTAATTAGCCATATGAAAGAAGAGTAAGACTAGAACAGGAGTCTTCATCGGCCTGACATTCGAGCCCATGCTCGTTGCATATCTTTCACGCGTAATAGCCTCAGTTGCATTCTGAGGTTTAAGGAAAGGAATGGTATTTCACCATATAAAAGAAGATTACTATAGGTACAGTGTAAGTTTCTCTGCCAGCCACGTGCTCGGGCAGTCGTCTTGCCAACAGCGCTTCTTCCTTTCATTATGACATTGAAATTAAATTTAAAGAATAACATAAGTGGAACAAAAGCAAGCAGTTCAAGAGGCCGGGCCAAATCAAGTTTATTATACCCATGAAGACAAAGACGCCCTATCCCTATGAAGGGGTTCGCCCAAAAGAAAAGCTTGAAAGGAAAACTTGCCTGTGTTAATGTTACGGATTTAGCTTTATAGAACCGGCTTCCCTTTAAACCAGGAGAAAATCCTGCTATTTCTGGTTCATTGTTAAAAAAGCACGAAAATGGACTACAAGGTAAGGGTAAACCCCCTTCAATCAACTCAGCTATTAAAATAGCGTGGGGTTAGTTAAGCTAGACGTTACGCGAAGCAAGCACGTGCAACCGAAGCCGGGCGTGGTGTGCAATCACAAGAGGTAGTGACGAAGCGTGTCCAATTAACAGCAAGTAAGGTCTCAATACAAGTGGGCGAAGTCAGTCCCTTTCGTCTTCAACTAAGGAACGGGTGCAGCCCTTCTTAGAGTAGTCCCGGAACGAGCCAGCTTTTAGTTTAGGGAAAGGCATATTCTAGGCACCTTCTCTTAATCTTATATGCTTTACAGCCTAAAGTCCTTCTTTCAAGCTGAAGAAGTCGCCTAGTGCCGAGTCTTTATTCGATCAGTTAGACCAGACCAATTAGTCCCTTCCTTTTCCGGTTAGACTGTGAGAGTCCTTTACCAAACCGCCTATTAGATCAGGACGACCCGCTCCACTCGACGAAAGAGCTTGCCAATTGTGGGTAGGCGCGAGAGTAGGTCTTAGAGCCAACTACTAATGTAGAAACGAGTCATTCCACTTGGTGACTCTTCACTCTTTATCTCAATCTTCTACTATAAGTTAAGCTGTGAGATTGACTTTGTTGAAGCCTTTCGCCTCTATTTTAACTCTAAGTTAAGCTTTCTTCGAGCCTATCCTTAAGTTAAGCCTTTGTCCTCTCCTCGAGGAAGCTTATATCTTCAGCGGGAAGCTGTGAGATTTAAGCTTATATATAGACTGGCTTTGCGCCTATCTATCTCATTTGCATGCCCTTGGCTTCTTTTTCTTTTTGGTAGTTAAGTCTCTTTCTTTCTTTGAGGGCTTGAGCTTCTTATTATATTAGTCTTCGAATGGAGCCTGCCCTTGCATTTCTATTAAGAAAAGGATCTCGAACAATGCAATGCCCATATAAAAAAGGCGCTTTGGCATATCGATCCAACCCAAAGCCAAGGAGTTGTGAAGCTTGCTAGAATAGAATTTATAGAGCAAGCGGATTCCTGGTTTGTTGCAAACCTTAGAACATCAACATGTCATCTTTGTTTGGTTGTTTGGACTCCGCTGCCCGGAAGTAGTCCGAGTTCCTGTGTTGGAGAGGACCCAATGGACAAAGTGAGCCTGTGTGATCATGTTCTACCACCTTTCCGACTCTTTCAATTGGTTTTTTGGAAAGACCGTTGTTGCATTGTTTTGGTTCGACTGGAGGGAAACTGGGAGAGTAGTCATCAAGCCCGGCGGAGTCTTCTTTGTACCCACAATTCCTTTGGCAGAGTGAGGCTGTTTGCTGTTGTGTGCGGGTCGATGCCCTTTCTTCGGGTCTCAACCCCGGAGTCCTAGGCCGAGGCATGTGCTTGGGGTGGAAAGTTAAGTCCTACTGAAGCTATCTTTCCGTCTCGAACCTTCCCCAAGTTTGTGGAAAGTGAGTGCTGTACGAGTATGTTCTACTATTTGACGGACTCTTTTGACCGGTTTCTCAGAAAAACCCGTTGTTGCATCGTCTTGGTTTCGGTGGTAGGGTAAGAATCTTGGCAAGTAAGGCGAGGATGAGTCTTCTTTTAATGAGCCCGCTTTCGGTGAAGCGGGTGTAGGTCCTTTATCTTAGAGAAGGGTAACACGGCCTTAAAGTGTAGTTAAAAGGTCCATCAAAGAGCTCATTTAATGGGGCCTGTTCTCGTGCCTTTTTGCGAAAGCAAGGCAGAGGGCAATGAGAATGCAGGTGCAAGAGGTCTCGTTTATAAGAAGAAGAATCAGTTGTTCGAGCATCTATGAGTGAGTTCGGTCTAAGCTAAGCCTCAGACTAGTAGTAAATAGCGCACCTCTTCGACTGAAAGAACTCGGTTGGAGCTTCCCGATTTCGTAAAAGGAAAGAACTCGTATGGGTCGATGCGTCATTGATTGAAATACAGGACTATGCTTTTTGGGAAGAGCAAAGAGAATGGTACCTCCGTTCCTCGAGAAGGAAAGAACGCCTTCTTCTGATGTCGGAGTTAATTGGAAACAAGCTGCGAGCCTCGGTCTTACAGTCTTTAGTGAGAATGCTGACCTGAGGAACGACTCTCTCTCAGCTACCGTGTATAAAGTGGTACCACAGGACAGAGACATTAAATACCATCAACTTCTTCAGCAGCAGCCTCGGCTTCTCTTTCATCGCATCAAAAGGGCACCCTTTCCTTCTCGGGCGTAACATCTTCGATTCCCCCGGCGGCTTCTTCTAAATCTCATCAAATAGCCTCAAATTTAATACAAACCCGGACCTATTCTCAGGGTTTAAAACAAGATTGCTTGTAGGGCAGCTGCTTGAGAAAAAGACCTTCCTTTGACGCCTATCAAATTTTTCTTAGAAATCGACGACCCAGGCATTAGGGGTTGAAAACGGATATAAGGTTGAAGCCTTACCTAACCTAAAAGAAAAGCGTTATCGGATTGAAGCGAGCAAGACCTATCTCCGGTTAAGGTATTAGAACAAATAAGAGTTGCAAGGCACTTCGCTGAAATTGAACAAGAAACGATGAACACTTTCATGTTTTAATAAAGAAAATGCTTCAGGCTTGGATTTCTTTAAATTATCTGGTCGGTTGGACGAAAACTATCAAATTAAAAAACCACATTTCCCATTGATTGAAGCGCACATTGTGCTAGAAAGCGAGTGACCCCGCAAATTAAAGAGCAAACGAGCCGGCTTTAAAGGAGAAAAGGAAAGGGATTCATAAGACCCGTCAATTGCCTTCAATTAAAGAAAAAGGGACGAAGCAGCTAAAGGCATTCAACCAACCGGAGGAAACCCCAATGCTTATGCACGACCTACCCTTCCTGTGTCTATCAACCATCGGCTGCTTCATCGGCTGCATCCGCTCGACTTGCATCTTCGACCACATGCTTATGAAATTGATGGGTTGGGATGATTGGGTGGATTAAGAATAATAATGCTGGGAAATTCAGTTTAAACGAAAAAGACAGGCAATACTGTGATTGAAGCACAAGAAGTCGTGTAGCGGGAGAAGGCGTATCCTGTCTGTATCTCCCTAGCTTATTACCACAGAAAGATAAGTATAAGTAAGGGACACAAGTCAATACTAATTGTTGGGGGCATCAGCAGTAGCAGAAGCTCTCTCTGGAGCAGGATCTGGTTTACCAGTCTTAAGTTGTTCAAATGGTGTTTATGATGCATTCCTTTCTTTAATGCGGGGCTTGAAACGCAGCACACGTGCTTCTTTTCGAAAGTAACGAGTTATAAGTCTACGATGTCACTAGGACAACTCTATAATTAAACTCCAAATGCCCTCTTTATATTTACGTATATAATCTTAAAAGAAAGTAAGCTCAACAGTCAACTCACTTCATTATCTGACCTTGCAATTCTTTTTGATTACTATACATATATGATATATCATCACATATTATTTATATCTTTTAAAACCTTTATTTTAAATAATGAGGAAGAAGAAAGCACGTCTTATATATGATGGTATCCCCGCTCTAACAAGGGGAATACACGGGCAAAGAGGCTGCTTCGTGTAACAGCTGGCTCGTTCCGGGACTACACTCGCTCCCTAGGACAATGTCCCCTATTCGCATTCTTGTTAGATTACATATAAATTATATATAACTATAATAATAGTTCGAGAGCAACCTGGCCCAGAAGGAACGGATATGCAAATGATAAAAACTTTCTTCCTTTTAAGCTTAACTTAAGAGAAAGTATAATAATAGAATGTTCATCTTCAAACAAACGGAATGCTAACTATATGCTTAACGCTTTCCTTTTTAGTAAGAAAAGCAGGAAAAAGAAGGAATTCAAAGGCGTCTTCCTATGCTAAGTCCGTCCGAGATGAGATTCCATAAGGAGTAGGATTCGTAAACTAAACTATAATCATCTTTTAATAAAAGAAAGGATTGAAAACGCGAAACTCAAGTTTTGCAGTTTGATCTTATTAATTCTCAACAAGCTTTTTACAAGAAAGGTTGGCTTCGAAAGCTGACTTTGGTCCTGCCTTAACTAGGAAAGGGGCAGATTCCTTTGCCTCATGCTCATCCGAAAAAGCATCCGTCTTGTTCACCGGGCCTGACCACCAGCAACAGGAGCTAGACTAGCAGGGTCGTTGAGGGTCAGCACATAGGAAAGCACCCACGGCGACTTATCTTCATTCCTTACTATATAATATAAAAGATAGAGGGGTTCATCCCGGGCATACGCTCTATAAGAACAAGGGATTATTCTACCCTATATAACTATAAACTATAGGAATACAACTAAGTAAGGGCATTAGATAATAAATATAGTAGACAATACAACGTTACACTAAGAAATAGCTTGAGATATCTATCTGATAAAGTAGACGAAGCGGATCAAGTAGACATAGAAGCTCTTGTACCTGCTTATGCCTTATCTATTGCAACTGTATCGGCTGTACCCTCGGCATCTGTTTATGAATATGAATCCGATGTGCCCGTTGACGAGACTGTATGTAGGATGGTTTCCTCTTAGTCTGTTCCTTATTATACTATATTAATCGATGAAGTCGTACCAGTAGAATAGGAAGTCTAAGTTGATGCGCAAACACCTTATAGGGTACCTGGAGAGAACGTATCTATAGCCGGAAATGTGCTATCGGGTTTCTATTATAATGGTATCTCTTTATCTGTTGCCACAGAATTTCTTTCTTCAGGAAGCTCTTATAGTTAGGAAGCTGGCTTCACTCAATAGAAGACTAGTTGATTTACATTAAATAGTTTTTACCTTACATACAAAAAATAAGGGTCAGTATCTGTAACTAGAGTTGTACCGAAAGCTTCCTATGGGGCTGTAGAAGTATAAGTAGCAGTCTAGGTATCAGTAGTAGATGTGTTACTGTGCTTTATATTTAGAAAATTTTTTCTCTTACTTCTGGAAAGTCTGTCTCGGAAAATGGAACTTTAGAAGTAGTAAAATGGTTGTGTAATGCTACCGCTTTGTAATGCGCCACTTAATTTCTAAAAGATACGCGCGATCGCCGGCTTTAAAGAAACGCTCTAGCGCTGTATGATGCTTTTCTACTTTGTTAATGATTGGAGTTATTTAATTGGCCATAGGAACGTTTCCTTCATATGCTGCGCTAAGAAGTTTTATTGTATCTTCGAAGGATTGGACCTACTTAAGTAGGGTTCTGATTTCTTGCATGTCCTTGTTAAGGAAGAGGCTGGGCTTTATAATGATAGGGCGCTTGCCGTGAGGGCTTGGTAAGGCATAAGGGTCTTCATTGTGAAGGATTTCCCCAAGTTAGCTCGTCCTATGACTCAACTCCTGAAGAAAGAGTCGAAGTTCCTTTGGACTCAAGCTTGTGAAGTTTCAAGAGCTTAAGAATCGGCTTACGTTAAGTTTTCAAGTCCTGTGCTGACCTTACCTGATGAAGGTGTTGGTTTCGTTCTGTGATGCTTCTAAGCATGGTTTGGGTTGTGTGCTTATGCAAGGAGGTAAGGTAATCGCTTATGCCTCTAGGCAGTTGAAGGTTCATGAGGTGAATTACCCTACTCACGATCACGACTTGGAGTTAGCTGCTGTTGTGCATGCCCTTAAGATCTGGCGACATTCTCTGTATGGTGTGAAGTGTAAGGTTCACACTGATCACAAGAGTCTTCGTTATGTCTTCACGCAGAAAGAGTTGAATGCGAGACAGAGACGCTGGATCGAGTTGGTAAGTGACTATGATTTGGAATTGGTTGACTACGAAGGTAAAGCCAATGTCGTTGCTGATGCATTGAGTAGAAAGACTATTCACTCTCTCATTCCTCATCCTGATATGTCCGAGAAGCTGATTCGAGAGTTCGAGGGGATGAGTATTGGTGTTGTTCTTGTAGGAGCTGGTGAGAGCGTTTGTTCTAGTCCCATCTCTCCCATATGTTTGATGTTTGACTAAATTATCAATTAAGGAAGAATTCTTTCATTCATATTATATTGTTATTGTTATATAAGAGTTCATATAGTAAGTACAATTAATACGATGAGTCAATCAGTGAAGAAAAGAAAAGAAGGGTGTGTCCTTTCATTATACGAATGACTGGTCATATTCTCAGTGCATCGTAGATATAGTTCCTGGTGTCTCGTGGAGTAAGGAAAAAAACAAGCCAACAAGAAAAACTACCTTTCGTATTAGGAGGCCCGTTCACATCTATCATATAGAATAAGTTCTAAGAAAACTTAGGAATGAATAAAGTCAAGTTATAGACTTTATGCCCTAGAGTCTTCCCATTCATATTCTTCCCACTCATATATAAAAGATCACATCTTTCATAAGTGCACAAAGCATATCCAAATGAAGCAGCCTTTCCTTGTTTGATTTCTATTCTCCACGCCGTCGAAGAAGAAGAAGATCCAGTTGGTGATGATGGGAGGGGAATTAACTTCTTTGCAAAGCCCGCCTACTTAGCTTATACCCCGTGCCTTGATACCTTGGCTGCAGGGATACCACAAACCTATAAAGTGGGTTTTATACTTCATTGAAAGGTGCTCGGGACGAAAGGCAGGTCGTAGGATCACAAGTCTCAGAATCAGGAACAGGAACCGGGCTTATTGGGCGTACACTCTGCTTGTAAATGCTAGACTGTAATATAAATTTTATTACTTAGAAGCCACGTTTAGAAGCCCTTGCAGGTGTTTACACGTAAACGAGATTCTAAGTGCCTTAAAACGCTCTTTAGCAGCCGTTGGTGCAGTTTGACTTATATCGCGGTGCCTCGTTTTCTGTTCAAACAGCCATTCTTTGAACTCAGCTTCGCTGGTTTCAGGCTTTTTCGAGGGCATAGCCTTTTATTTTTATTTTACTGGCGTTGCTGGTTTTCCGCGCGTACAGCTTCTTGGCCGCTATTCCTCGACCTTATCCCTTACTCAACACAACAAAGGCAGGTCATTTCCGGAGGGCTCATTCATGCTTTGCCAAGGGGACAGCCTTGTTCCTACGATATGATTGCTGGTTTTGGGGGTGAAATGCCTATTGTTCTGGGGTATTCGAGCCAATTCTCCCTATTCTTTTTACTGTATTCGAGCTGAACAAGCGAGTGCCAACAAATAGCAAGCACTACGTCTAAGTTCCAAGGTCGAGGCGTGTTAGCCTTAGCCTGAGCTAGCTGTTTTCTAAAGAAAGAAGCCCGTTAGCCGCCTGTGTTCGAGCAAAAGAAAGGAATGTGAGAGGAGAGTATCGAGCAAGTGTGAGGGTCATGTGCCACGTGAAGTTCTTTTGTCTGTGCTTGAGTTAAACCCGTGCTGCAGTTTTAACCTTTCCCCTACGGACTTCTTCTACTTTCCTCTCTATTGACCCGCCTTGGTCTGTTCTTTCATAACGTACCCATCTTTCTCGTTAGATCCGAATTCTTCTTCTACAATTTATCTATACTATATGTGGGACCTTAAGTAAGATAGGGGTGAAGCGAGTCAACCTTAAAGGTAGCACCGAGAAGATACTAGAGCCAGCGAACGAAAGAATGCAGCAAGCCAACTTTCCTTCTTCTTCTCTTCTTCTGTCTGTCCGCGTTAGTTTGGGGCTGTTAAGCTGGGCAGCAAGCCAACTTCCTTATGCTTCTTTCTTTTCTCCTTATATCTGAGATATTTCAGTCAATTAGGCTTTTGCACATATGAGATTTCCAAATTCTGCATTTTTTGTCATCAAAGATTTTCTTCGAAAAAAAGGACCAAACCCCGGCAAAATTGGCGTCTTCCGCTTATAGATGAGATTTAGAACCTATCCTCCAAAATGAGAGAAAAATGGGACTTCGTAATTATAAACTAATAGTTGTCAAATGCGCTAAAATTCCCTTTTAATCAAAAATCCCAAGGAAACGGGACCCAGCCAGTGACCCAACACGCGGAATATAATATATGGGGCGCATTAGTTTGCCCCCGCTGTGAGAGAGGAATAACACGGTCTTAGCTTTCTCCTCATATGGCCTACTTTCTACCGGATGACCTAAAGCGGAAAAGGGGGACCAAGGGGCTTCCTTTCCACCCCCTATTACGTACTCCGTCCTAGACTCAAGGTACCCTCACTCAACCCAAGGAATCCGCCCCGAAGAGGAGGACTTGGGGAGTACCCTTCAACTCATGTTACCTGCCAATCCCCAAAAAGAATGAAGAAAAACTGATGATAAAAAAGTGTGGACAATTGGCTATTCATGTCCAGTCCTAGGAAGAAAAACGTAGGAACAGGTTTTTATGTCTGAGAAACCAATCAAAAGCCGCGGTAAATGGCTGTAGGGAATTTCTTACCCTTCCATCTTAAAGCTTGACCCTGGGAAAGCTTGGCTTCAACCCAGCTTAGAGAAGCAACAGCTCGATAAAAAGCACATGGGGCGAGAACAAAAGACCTATATCGCCCGGTTTCTCTTTTTTCCTACTGATGTGATGTGATGAACTTCATTTAACTAAGAATCAATCTCCTATTGATGATTAACCCAGAATCTCTCCCTCTCATCTGTTCTTGTAAAAGCGCGGCGTGTCCTTAGGCATACCACCTTCCGAAAAGGGCTATCCCATATCCCTTTTTAGAGCTTTCCTTTAGATCGATGCACAAATTGAACTCAGAATGAATCTCCTTTGTTTCCTTTGTTCATTGCCCCTTTTAATGCTTTCATTTCATTCAGATTCAATCCAGCCTCGGCATCAGCATGAACTTCTCTTTAAGCTTCATCATTAGCAGCACATGCATCATCATCCGCCTCTGCTTCTACAACTCTTAAGCCCCCATTTTCTGATAAATCGACCTGGTATAGGATTTGGAAACGGAATTGATCATAGGAAAGCCTGGGATAATGAGAACCCTCAAATTCTTGCGGGGAAGGCTCGGCTTGAACCTCACTCATGGGCGGGCAGACATCTCACAAGGGTCTCGCGTCGCGCGGAGCATTTTCGGGGACTAGTCTCCTTTTTCTTGAAAAAAAAAGCAATGAACCCTGCGATGGCTACTGAAGAACCTCCCTTTACTATAAAAAAAGAACCATTTTGATGGAGATTTGTAGCATCATTCAAGTAAATACAGATTAAGATCGTAAAAACATGAGCTTGTAATATAGCTACACCTAATTCAAGACCGGTTAATGCAAGAACTATAAATAAAGGACCAAGATCTCCTATGAAATATAAAAGATCATTCATACATAGCATAGTCCAAGCGAACCCACTTAAAATCTTTACTGAACTATGACCGGCCATCATATTAGCAAATAACCGTATCCCTAAGCTTAATGCGCGAAAACAATGAGGGATTAGCTCAAGGAGTACTAAAAAAGGTGCTAACGGCAGTGGGACTCCTGCAGGTAATGAGAAGCTTAAAAAATGAAGCCCATTTCTTTGAAATCCCACTATAGTAATGCCAATAAAAATGGAAAATGAAAGACCCAAAGTAATGAGAAAATGACTTGTAACTGTAAAGCTATAAGGTATCATACCCTGGAGATTACGAAATAACAAAAAAGTAAAAGTGACCAAGATGCAAGGGAAAAACTTTTGTTTAACATTTCCGGAAAGACCCCCTATTTGTTCGTTTACCAGGTTCAGCACGAAATCATAAATAAGCTCTACCAAGGATTGCCAAACATTTGGTACTGAGTTTCCTCCTCCCTTTTTAGTCACAAAATGAAGCAGAAGTAGGACCAAACTGAGAGTTAGCAGCATAAACAAAGATGGATTTGTGAATGAGAAATACAAGTTTCCTA
>JAYMSF010000027.1:0-25238 GCA_036897335.1 Silene vulgaris | reverse complement strand
AAAAACGCGTGCATAATTAAGAAGAAAATTGAAAATTCCGGATTATATAATAACTATAAATTATTGTCGTCTTTTAAAAAACAAAATTAGACAACCCCATGATTTTTCACGGGTGTTACACTAGTATATTTCTAATCTCAATTTAATACTCCACTAATTAGAGAGATTGTAGACTATATGTAGTTGCATAATTAAGAGCATTAAATATATATATTTAATGATTTTAAGAAACTTGAGTCCTCCACAACGAGTAAACCACTTACTTATAAACTCGTTCTTTCACTTTTCTTCTATTGATGTAGGACAATGCCCCCACATATACGTAGGAAAATCGACCTCAATAGAAACAAACGATGGAGATATGTAAAATTCTAATAGCGAATGACAGAACTCCATTGATGGAGATACAAAAAACCATTAAAAGGAAAGTGGCTTTGACGAAGATGAAGAGATAGAAGAGATCAAATCCTATGTCAATGGTTGAGTCGAATCATTATCGGGTTGAGACAAATTGAATTGTATTAACAGTTTTATTGGATAGTTCTCGGTTTGGTTGGTTTTGTTACATTCAAATTTTTGGATACGACAAACCCGATAATCAATAACAATCTTGACATTCACGGTTACTTCACACAAATCTTGCTTCAATACATCATTAAAATCTAGAGTAAATACTACAAAGTACAATTTACTTTTTAAGGTATATATGACTTGTAAATAAGTATTCCCTATAGGATAATTACAACACATACATATGAGTTTAAATTACAATATGAGCTTAAATTACGATTCTACAACCGTGACATGGGGATTGTTTGATTCTGATTTTCCGAGCTTTGTACCTCAAACTTCTTTGCAATAGCTCTTAATATCGGCTTTTGAACCTTACCGGTAGAAGTCTTTGGTAGGTCTTTCACAAACACAACCTTCTTCGGTACCATGTAATGTGTAAGATTGTTCCGACAATGTGTTAGTATGTCTTGCTCCGTCACATTCTTACTTTGTGACTTTTTAACTACAAAAGCGCAAGGGCTTTCTCCCCATCGCGGATGGGGCATAGCCACAACCGCCACCTCGGCCACTTCTGAATGTCGGAAAATCACTCCTTCCAACTCCACACTACTAATATTCTCACCACCAGATATAATTACGTCTTTTAACCTATCCTTTATTTCTACATAGCCGTCGGGGTGAATAACACCCACGTCACCCGTGTGGAACCACCCGTCTTCAAATGCTTTCGACGTTGCTTTCTCGTCTTTGAAGTATCCTTTCATCATACCACTACCGCGAATTACTATTTCACCCCTAGTTTTACCGTCACGTGCAACACTTTCCTTCGATTTTATGTCCTTGACGTCCATATCCTCCACGGTTAGTACACTAATCCCCTGCCTAGCTTTTAACCGTGATTTATCCTCTCGCGGTAAATTATCCCACTTGGTTTGCCACTCGCACACTAATGCGGGCCCTGTGGCCTCGGTAAGCCCAAAAGCGTGTACCACATTGAATCCAAGCCTCTCCATCTCTTCCAAAAGTGTGGCCGGTGGAGGGGCCCCACCTGTCAGGACTTGAACCTTTGACCTCAGTTCAACATGTTTCGCTTCACGAATCATGTTGAACACAATAGGCGCGCAACACATGTGCGTCACACCATGTAATGCAATGCTATTGTAAATTTCGGAAGCAGTCGTCTTCCGGATACATACATTGGTCCCACCTCGGGCCGCAATCCCCCAAGTGAAAGTCCACCCATTGCAATGAAACATAGGTAATGACCACAAGTACACCGGTTCGGTCCCCATCTCCCAAGCTAGTATCATGCTTAGGGTGCTCAAGTACGCGCCACGGTGACTATAAACGACACCTTTTGGTGCCGATGTTGTACCCGACGTGTAATTTAACGCGATTGTGTCCCACTCATCGACAATTTTTGGTTCAACAAACTCCGGATTCCCTAACAAAATAAGTTGTTCATAGTCCAATTTGTGACTATTCTTAAGGTTTAACGGGTGATAATCAATATTGGACAAAGGGACGGACGATTCATTAACAAAATCGCGTACACCCGAACCAAGCTCGTTATTATAAGGCGGGTAACCGATTTCATTAATAATAATAACAGAGGGTAGTTTGAAATTCCGGTTCTTGGTACATTGTGGGTCATTTTTAAGAAGGGTAAAGGCGTCACGAGCCTTGGACACGTACTCGTGATCGACAAAAACAATCTTAGCCTCGGAATGGAGGAGGATTGTTTTGATAGAGTTCGCGTCAAGCATGGAGTTCACCGTGTTTAGGATAGCTCCGGCCATGGGTACCGCAAAATGCATCTCGTACATGGCTGGTATGTTTGGTGCTAAGACTGATACCTGAAATTTCCAACAAGGCACGAAACTTAGTATCGTACATAGAACACTATAAGACCGTCTTATATTCCCTCTGACCCAGTCATTTGTTTACGTTTGATTAAAAACTACACCGTCTTATACTCTTCTGTCCCAATCATTTGTTTACGTTTGATTAAAATACTTAGGGATCACTAATAATGTAAAACATAAACAAATGACTGAGACAAAAAGAGTAATAAGTTATCGACATTGGACTCACCACATCGTTCTTTCCGACACCAAGGGACACAAGGGAAGAAGCGAGACGACGACAACGTTCGTAAGTCTGAGCCCAAGTGAACCTTGCCTCACCATAGATGATAGAAGTACGATCAGCATAAAACATAGAAGCTCTCTTAAGGAATGTGATTGGAGTTAGAGGAGTATAGTTTGCATCACATTTGTTTAAATTGTCCATTTCTTTTTGTTGTTTTACAAAAATAAATAAAGAGAATAAATAATTGTAAAGAAATTGAAGAAAGGAAATTAAGATACTAAATTAGTTGTGGTTTAGCTAATAAAATTGTGATATATATATAGAGAGACTCCCTATTTTCAAAAGATTATGGACAAATGGACTAATGGTCCTTAAATTTGGTTCAAGTCTAAGTCAATATTCAACATATTAAATGTTGTAATAGTCTAATAGGGTAAATCTTTACTAAAGACGAGAATATTCGTCTTAAGCTTAATACATGTTAAATATACTCACGTAGGATGGATAAGGAAAAAGTAGAATTTATAGAGAAAAACAAACATCTGTCATGTATACCCTGCGGGTATAATATTTGATCCGTCTTAATATTAAGAAAGATACCTATGTTTTGAGGAAGACTAGACGATCTAGTCTAATAAAGGGATTTGGTAAATTGCATGGAGAAAGACATGGAAACTACAATAACATTAACATATTATTATAGTAGATGATTTTTGGACTATATTACTATTTGGTCATTATCACCCCACCACATCTTGTTATTTGAATTTTAGTTTTCTTAGTCATAGATTAATTTACATTGACATTGAAATAGCTTTGAAGTATCCAGGAAGGTGTGAAATCAAGGGTTACACACTTACACTTCTAGATATTTTAATGTTTGAGAGTAGGTTTTCTTTAAGACGGTCATATCTTAAGATCGGGAAATGTCAATTTTTTAGTAGAAAGTAATTATTTAATGGTAAAATGTTATAACTAAAATTGTCAATTTAAAAATAAAAAAATCCAATGGTAGCATTTTATCAGGGAATATTTACAATTTTATCGTAAAATGGTGAGATTTCGTCCGTCTTAATTTCATAGCAAAACAGTCCGTCTGAAACAAGAATTTCGAATGTTTCAATATTTGACCTTGAATGTGTGACCTTTTATATATTAGTACTATCACACTGAATCGATTAGATAATTCGAAAATCGCAATGACAGTCAGCATGAGGATCAAACCAGGTTCGACGTAGCCTCTAACCAGATAATAATTACGTTAAATAAGCAAACGTACCTGATTGAATCGATTAGATAATTTAATAATTTGTCATTTCGATTTGTTTAATTAGCTTGTTAACGTGAAATTATCAATAATTTAATAATTTAATAATTTTGTCGCATCGATTTTTTATGTTCAATTGATTGTAGAAAAAGATCAGAAAGATATTGAGTGTAATTTTGAGAGGGATAAACTTGTCCATTTAACCAATCTGTCGACGATTTAAAGTAATTTTCTCGACCAAATTCAATAGCACTGATTTTATACATGCAATATCTTGTACGTAAAACTGCATTTTGTTTCTTGTTTTGTTAACACTTACACATGTTCTCGTCATGCCTCCAAAAGGCCTAAAATTTCACATCTTAAGAAGATGATGTAGCGATTTTATACATTCGATATCTCCGTGTGGGGACGTCTGATAAAATTGGAACGATACATAGAAGAAGATGAGACGTGCGAATGTGTGTTATTTTGGCCCACGTACCTTTCTCTATTTTTTGCATTTGCATGGCTAATAACCAAATAAGTGTAATTTGGACCACTATTAATATTATCGATCTCTCTTTCAAAATAAACTACGCTCTAATTATTTCCGTGTTAGTGTTTTAAAATATCTAATTTGCCTTAACTAAGCACTAATTATTTCCATTGTTTATGTTTTGAAATATCTTAATTTCTCTTGACTATCACCAACTATTTTCATGTTTGATATTTAAAATTATCAAATTTGTAATAAAAAAAAAACCATTTGATACAGACATACAGTGGCGGAGGAGCCAGAATTCCGAACTTAGGCGAACGGATGATACAAGGTACACTCGAAAAAAATTCAAGAAATTGAACTAAAATTTCGAAAATTTCAACCGATCAAGTCCTAGTAGAGGTGTGCGTTGGGCCGGACTAGTGTGGGCTGACCAGGCTGGGCTTCATTTTTACTGGAGGTTGGGCCGGAAATTTGCGGTACTAGCCCTGCCCGGGTTAGGTGGTAGCCCGGCCCGGGTATAGGGGTGGGCTGGGTTAGGCTGACCCACAACTCCACAAGTTGGTCGGGCTAGGAAACACTGGCCCACGGATGGGGGCTGGGTCGAGCTGGCCCGCACTATTTAATAGCTCTATCCCATTTTGTGTCCCATCTTGTGTTCCACTATATTCTCCTTTGAACACATCATTAGTTTAATAGATGTTGCTAGAGGTGTTCACCGGTCCAAAACCGGACCAAAAGAACCCACGGACCGGCTAATCTCCTAACCCAAGAATGCAGACCGGACCGGTTAGAAGGGACCCGGAGCGAACCGGACCGGAACCCTTTAGGTCTGGTTTTTATCGGGTTTGGACCAGACCGGCACCACTTTACAAGGCAAAGTAAGTTATTTTTTTAATGTGGATCGGACCGAAGACCGGTGACCATATTTTTTTGGACCCGAAGATCGGATCAGTATGTATCCGATCTGAACCGGTCGGATATATTTTCTCATGTAAATGATGATGTATTGCAAGATAAATGCAATGGCCAATAAGACACAAAAGTGGAACATCTAATATGAACTACCGAACTCCACCACTGATTTGATGGCTTAAAATATTTAATTTGTCTTAAGTAAGCACTAACTATTTCCAATTTAGATGTCTTTACAATATCTAATTTGTCTAAACTAGCGCCAACTATTTCCATGTTTAAAGTTTTAAAATGGGATATCTAATTTGTCTTAACTAAGAACTAACAATGCACTAAGTAACAAAAAAAAAAATTATTTGATGGTTTAAAATATCTATTTTGTCTTGACATATTTCAATCATTCAATGCTTTTTTGTTAGATGCAGATATATATTAGTGTTATGTTAATTTCAGATTAGGCACAGTTTTCGGGTCCAAATTTATGTATGTTACGATGCAACACAGGGAGGAAAGTGTCCATCAGTGTACGTTTGTTTGGTAAATCATTCAACGATAGATAACATATTCGCTTGACGACACTGGAAGTCGATTTGCAGATGTTAACTAGCTTAGCTGCTTAGTTGGTAAAGTTATGCTATGACCGAGCTCAACATTTCAAATCCCGTCAGCATAAAACATCGCCCCTTGTGGCTTCCTTTAGAGCAAAAAATAAAAAGTCGATTTAATACCATGGTTACGGTCTTACGGACAATATCAATTAACCAAGGAAAAAAAAAAGACGGAAAAGAACTTCCCGAGGAATTATGTTCTCAAGATTCTCCCTGAGATGATCGATATCAAGGGGTTTCTTAGAGTTGGACTGATCGTAGGTTCAGATCCTAGTTAATACGGTCGATCATTATTTTGACAATTTGTATTACCTTACCCAAGGTCGACACTCGACACTTAAGACTTTGACACTTGAGTGTTGGACTGTTAGTACTAATACTATGAACAATGCTTTATGATTTCAATGCTACAATAGATACATATATATAACCTCTTAGTAATCAAACGGCTTAGCGATACAAAGTTTTTTGTTCTTTTTAAGGGAGGCGAAGATCAAATAGGATAAAAAAAAACCTACTTCAGGAGTCCTGCCGGACTTCTGTTCCACGAAAGGTAGGATGGATCTCCGATAGCCCTGCAACATCAGTAAGCAGCTGACTGTAAGGGGCGAAGATTATATATTTGTAAACTCTGTTATAATTATCAGTAGACATCAAAGCTAGATGCTCCGACATTTTACATTGGTTGTGAGTCGCATGTCACAATTCTCACTCCCATGCAGTGATGCAGCACGACATTTTAGACACAAATTAGAGTCGAAAGTACATGAAAACTCCAAATATACTTCTCGCATTTGTCAAATAAAACCGCATGGAAAAAACTGAAAAAATTGGACAGAGGTCTTTCAAAAAATAACAAAGATTACGACAACTGACTCACTGACCTTGGCTTGAGAATGTAAACCAGTATGAATCCTAATGCCAAGAACAAAGATAGCCCGCCAACTGTGAGATATCCAACTCCGAGAAAATCGTTTTTTCCACCAATCCAACTTGTAGTAGAAAGGACTAATGTCTTCTTACCCCCAAAACTGTAAGTGTTGTAATTATTCTGGACAACAACTGAGACAACCTGATTGGCATCAAGATCCTCCTCTATCTTCCCGTAGAGCTTCCTAAAGGTTGACAATGCAGCTGTCCGCATCCATACTATGAGATCCTCTTGCTCGCTAAGCTGCAAGATAAACCATGAAAGAAGGGTGAAAATTTCACAGAAACGCAGGAACATAAAATACTTGATACAAAAAAATGATCTCATTATGTTACAGAATTCCTAGCTGCCGTTACGTTAGTTCCTTTTATACAAAGCCTCACAGAAAAATTGCTGATAACTCAGCCACATCAACTAATACTTCAAGAATATTGCCTTTTCTTTTAACGATTCCACGACTTACTGAAAAATATAATAGAAAGAAGATGGTTCTAAACATGGAAGACCAACTCAAATTTTTTATCTTGAGAAAGATTTAACACGTTTGCTAAACATATTGGAGTCATGGCCACATACGCTGTGACCCGTGGCGTTATGTTACATCCATGCCATCCTGATACCTATATTTAGTGACCATTACCACAACCGTGACCGCTACCCCATTTATACCACGATGACAGATTAAGTTATATGTATGGTTAGAGTGAAGATGAAAATTGACATTACAGGGATGCTGGAATTGAGTTTGCCACCCCCAATAAGTCCTTGACTCTGGAAATTCTTAGGATATACATCAGATCCAAACTTATGTTTTCGATCACTCTCCCATGCTATACCCTTCTTGTTGACTCCAAGTGACTTTGAATCAACGGAAAACTGATAGGTATCATTGAATAAACTCCATGCTATGAGACCACATGGAACTATTGGAGCTTTGTCTTTGTCAGTCCCTGTAGTTTGTTCTGGTTCACAGTTTGTAGTGGACTGCTCGTAAGCCTTGCTTCGCAACTGTTTGTCATTTCTGCTTTTCACATATCTGAAACAAAAATAATAATTAAATTACACGAGTGTATACAACAAAGTTGTTCATGAGCTTGCTCATGTTCGGTCTTTGTCGTATGGTAGACGGGATTGGTCTACTACACTCCTCCTAGGCATTGACGCTGTTGTTATGTCCGATTTAGTAATGCAGTAAACCCACTTTATATGAGCTTCCATCTATTTAGATAGTTAACTACTCAGAACTCTTCAGACTGTAGTCTTTCCCCCAAGCTTCTGCAGAAATTTATATATCTGATTATCTGAATACTTCCGTTGGAAGTAAGGAGGAAGATTATGGTTGCAAATTATATACTTCCAGCGTAAGTTTTATTTTGGTGGCCGGACAGGGATAAATACTAATCATCCATTGCCAAGTTCAATTTTACAGCCCTGCTACTCTCAAAGTCTCAACATCAATCTATGAATCAACAGTTTCCTCCCTCAAATACACACAGATTCCAACCAAACAATTCTAAAGCAAGAAGTATATGTATTAATAATTTAGCCTTAAACGGCTTAAAGTAGCAGCGTGATAAAGTCTCCCGCTATGACACTCTACTTACTGAACTCTTAGACCAGATCAAAAATATCATATCTCCTAATAGACTGCTACAGATCAGTGTAACTGCAGTAGCAGAATCATTAAGATACTACAGAGTGAAGTAGCAGTTGGTCCGTGCAATCCTAAAGCGATTTTCATTATAGGGCATCTCGAAATAGCCTTTCTGTTTTTAACACATAGGTAAAGTTGCATATACCAACCCCTTACCTCACTATACTATGAAACGAATCTTTGGAGGCACTAGTGTAACTAAACGTTCCTGACGTTTGCTTCATCACGCAACAAAGATATTGGAGAAAAAAAAGGAAGCTACTTGTTCACATTTCCACAAACAAAAAGCAATATTAGTTCACCATTTAATCTGCATGGCAGTGATCAGAACTATTTTATGCTTAGGAAATTAGTTACTGGTCCTATCAATTATTTCAAACTTTTAACCTTCCGTGCACCAATAAAACTCTGAAGTCGGACAAGTAAACTGACAAGTGATGTTACTACTCCTATAGATAAGAACAAGAAGTAAACGATATTCCTATCCTTGCTGCTTAGCTTACTTACCGACGATGATTTTGATAGAAGTTATCAAGCTGATAATATACATAAACCGGATGCTTCATTTGCTTTGGAACCTGAAAATGTCCAATTTTTTTTCAGCTACGGTTATAAGCAAGTGAAGGGTGCAAGAGCATAGAAACAAAAGTCCTTTATTCTAGTTTTTATATGTCAACGAGTAACATATGATTGATAGGTTGTCCATTATTGAGAATTAAAATCGTCTTTTAAATAAACTGCATTGCATAAGTATGATCCTGAAAATATGAAATTTATTTCTTGTCGTACTTCACAGACATAATTTAAAGACTTTTGATTTCTATTTTATACCATAGCAAGATTTTGTGAATACTAAATGTATATTTAAAATTTTTTAAACGTAGTCTAATTTTCAAAAATTTAATGCAATACTATGTGGAATGAATCACATAGATTGGCCAGTTCAAGGGGTGAACACAGCGGCATCTTTTATTTCTTGTGCTACAAAGTCCAAACAATAACCTTTTCCAAAACTTAATAACACAAGGAACTGATAACTCTCGAGAACATAAGATAGAACAAGAATTCTGAATTAGTGAGGCATGATAGTAGGTACAATCATTATGATCAAGAAATAAGACTTACAGTCATATTTATTGAGCATGTTTTGTTAATGTCGACACTCTGGATATATCCAATCATATCTTGTTTATAAGATGGGGGAACACAGTCTTCATGGTAATCGCGGACAACCTCGACAACCTATGCATCAGAAAAAAGTTCATTATCATGCAGCATAATCTTTCATTAGTCTGATTTCGAAAACATACTCTTAGAAGATTTTTAAGTAATTTACACGCTCTGATGCAGACAACGAAATCAGGCCAAGAGGAATGAAGACAATTCCAACAGCAACAAACACCGTAATAACCTGATAAAATGGAAACAGATTATGTTATTACTAGATAAGATGTAACGTTTGGATTTGAGACATGTTGTCTAACTGAAGGAATCAGACAAATTAACGAGAAATAATTAGACAGACAAGTAATACTGTACCCATGCTGGCGTCAAAATTGGTTTGCAAGCAGGAAGCTCTTGCTGTGTGAACCTAGAATCTGCAGCAAAGAAATTGAAATTATCAGACTCTATCTTCAGCAACTAAACAAATATTCCTCCCCAGCCACATTTCAGAATATGATACACATAGTACAGAAATAAGACTCACACAAGTAACAATTGTAGAAGTGGAAGCTACAAACCAGCAAATACTACTTTCAAAAGACGGTGATATATACTCCTTCTGTTTCGAAAATACCTTCGGTATTCGATACCGTATGAGTTTAGAAGTCGTATAGAAATATTGATACTCATATTTTTGTTATTTTTCAGCACCTTAAGTAACAATATACTCTCTCTGTATTGAGATTTCTAATGACTAATGGTACCACTCAAATCTCATATACATACGAAAGTGGAAGGTATTTCTGAAACCGAGGGAGTATCTGTTTCACCTCGTGAAGACTTTTTTTCTTAGGTTTAGCACATGAATATTAGACATTACCTAGTGACTCAGCATAAAAAACAAAGATTCACTTATTTTAGAGAAGCAAACATACTTGATACTCTCATTCAGAAACATAACATGAAAAAAGCTTATGCAGAACCCTGAGCAGTTAGGAGCTGGCCGAGAGATTGCTTCGTATCGGTCTTAGGTGCCAGTAAAAAAGCAAGCAAAGGTTCTGGCCTCAGTGACCCCTGAGTTCAATTTCTAAAAAATATAATCTTTGGAACTAGGTTTGTTGTATAGTTTTTCTTTGAAATAAATGTATCACCTCAGAAGTGAGACAGTAAATATCCCAGTTGAAGTAGGTAAACAATTGACCAGGAGCCCAGGACACACAGGTAAGATGGAATAACTTATGTTGCGAAGTAGGAATTCTCTAAACTTAGGTGCATGTGGAAGTGGAAATCGAAGCTACCCACTACTGGAGACGAAGGTGCAGGCATGATGGCACATGCATACTGTTACACAATCCCTAATTATGGCATCAAATATAGGCTGCTACACCACTCCACGAACGAGTAATATAAGCTCCTAGGCTATGTCTGATACAAGTAATTACCATCAAAATATAATGGAATCACAGGTCGAGGAGTTTAATTGATTACATCACTTGATTAATAAAAAAAGTTCCCAACTTCCATCAATGTAAACACCATTGGACGAAATTCGATTGTACTCCCCAACATATCACACTTCTCTTATTTCCTCATTTTCACCTTCGTATACTATATATGGGATCACACTGAATTGCATTTGAGAGGACACCGACCAAACATGACCTTAACGAATCCACTAACATCACAGATGTATCCAATTCTATCCCTAATTCCACTAATTACCTAATTCCCACCTACTATTACCACGTCATTGTCCGCAGGTACAAGCATCACCAAAAGCAAAAAAAATATCATTCTACAGAAGGGTCATTGCGACTATTTACGGCCAAGGTCATGGGCACGACACCATATACAGTGGCGAATACAGCACTGACAACTGCCACCCACGGCGCCTTCCATGCGAAAAAATTGCTACAGAGGCATATACAAATTAAAAAACTTTAAAATTGTTCCAATTTCTTTTGGTCCCACATGAAACTATTCTGGGTCTATACTTGACAGTTGACACCTCCCTAAACCCTACTACAACTACTCCCTAGTATCAACAATACAATAACAATGTAACTAAAAACGACTAGCTTATCTTGTAAATTCCGTAAACTAACATATCGGCTAGCTTAAATGGTAAAGTTGCTCGGGTCACCTAAAGACCAATGCTTAAACTTCTAACCACTCTAACTAAAAGGGTTTCGTAACCCGACCCAATAACCCAAATTCCAAAATTTCCACCATAATCCTACTTATAAAAATCCAATCTTTCTCAATCAAAAGTAAAATAATTCCCTTTTTTTTAATCCTAAACCCAGAAACATTAAAAAAATTCAAATTCATGTCTTCAGAAATCACAATGCAATTGAATATCACTATAACAAGAAATCAACATGCAATTTGTAAGACATATCAAACAATTTAAATAAAAATAACCCAGAACACTGAAATCAGCATTAATATAATAATTTAATTAAATTAAATTAAATAAAGAAATGCAAGAAGGATTGAAATTTATTAAGAATAAACGTACATTTGGGCTTTTTAGAGGGTTTTCTGGATGATGATCCCATTTTCAGTTGATCTTTCTGACAATTTGGTGAAGAAAGAGAAAATTAAATGGGAAAAATTAAAGGAATGCGAGAAAATTAAAATGCGTTAGAAAAGAAATCCCACCCCAACCAACACCAATATTGGTGTATCGTAATTCGTAAAGCGGTTTTACATTAATATTACGTAAAGTGGTTCCGTTTTATACAATGTACTACTACGTGTATAAGATCGTCTTATACAAAAATTTGCGTCTCGACAAATAGAGAAGAAAATGCAGAAGGGCGACTCACAGATTAACGTTTACTGGGCACTGGAGTGTCTGGGATGGCATGAAACATGAGCAAATATTCAAGTCGAGAGTGGGTTATAAGCCGGTTCTTGACTCAAAATTTGTTGGCGATTTTGAATTCGGGTTATGATTTATGGATTTATATGATCTTAAAAATGGGTGTATATTTGGTAAATAAGTTGATCGATTAGGTGTTAATTTTGGTCACATTGGCTTGGTTAGTAGTGATTGGTTGTATGTGGTTGAGTTTTAGTTTCCGTGTTGGTTAATTTTAGTTGAAATTCATTTTAATTGTTTGTCTTAATAGATTTGAGCAAGATCAATGTCGGATCATGTGAAATTCGAGTTGAATCAAGGTTGGGTTAGATGTGAATGAAGTGCATCAACTCGTAACTAAAATTTTTTCTTTAAAATGATATTTTAAATGTTCCATATTACCGTTGCCAAAAAATAAAAAAATAAAAAATAAAAAATAAAAATAAAATTGTTCCATAGTATTTACCTAAAATTACAGAGTGAGAATTTATAATAATTAAGTAAACTCAAACTTTATAAGCATCCCAACCAATAGTGATGACTGATGAGTGCACTTTCTACCTTAGCATGAAATTTTTCATAATATTCATCACCCACTTTTAAACCTGGTCCCATTAAACTCCTATACGCTATACAAACTAAACTATTGAACTAGGGCCTACGCAACACAAATTATATCGTATAAGACCGTTGTATGATGCAACCACATAAAAATTACAACTTTTTAATTCTGTAATAAAATGATCACTGTTTACCATAAACCGTTCACTTTTATCTGTCATGCTATACCACGGTCGCAAGCAATAACCACCTACCAATGCAGTTGTGCGGGCAAGGAATAAGAGCAAAGGTGCAAAAACAAGTTTGAATTGAATAACATTGTTGTATCAAAGATAGTATCTCCCTCCTGCAATATATCCCTTCCTGAATTCCAATATTAAAGAATATGCAATGACCTTAACGTATACCAAAGATCTTACTATGTCCCTTCCAACAATTTTTTCTGCTTTCTTTAATTCATATATATACCCCGGCTCGAATGTCTCAGTTCAACACAAACATCGACCATTTCGAAAGATACAAACCATCTTAACAGCAGAAGCATGGCTGCCTCACCGAGATTGTTGAAATCCGACTCAATCGCAGATAACATGCCTGAAGCACTGAGAGAGAGACGGTACCTTATGAAAAAGTGTTTTGCTCGGTACATACAGCAGGGAAAACGGTTAATGAAGCTTCATCATCTCATGGACGAGCTTGAGAAATCCATTGATGACCAGGCTGAAAGATCTCAAGTCTTAGAAGGCACCCTTGGCTACATTTTGTGCTCTACTCAGGTTTTTATTATTTCTTCTTGAAATGCTTATTTTCAGTCCTGAATTCTCGTAAGAGGCGAGCCGCTGCATCGTTAAGACTAACTCTTGAAACTTGGGTTGTCTGAAATTGTACAGGAGGCAGCTGTCATTCCACCCCATATGGCCTTTGCAGTCAGACCAAGCCCCGGATACTGGGAATACGTCAAAGTCAATGCAAATGACCTTACAGTTGAAGGCATTAATGCTACAGAGTACCTGAAACTTAAGGAGAGCATATACGACGAGAACTGGTATGTCAACACAGCTCATTTATACCACGAGTCTTGCATAGGACGATCTCACCCCAAACCGCTTCTGAACTTTTCAGGGCCAAGGATGACAATGCGCTAGAAGTGGACTTTGGGGCACTCGAGTACTCTACCCCACGCCTTACACTCTCATCTTCAATAGGAAAAGGGATGAATTTTGTTTCAAAGTTCTTATGTTCAGAACTTTGGTCAGAAAAGGAGGCTGCAAAACCACTAGTAGAGCACCTACTATCATTGCAGCACCTGGACGACGTAAGCAGTAAATTGTAAAAACATATAGAACAGCATATTTACCTCAATGTCAAAATACTGAGCTTGAAATTTGCAGAAACTTATGATCAACGAGACACTGAATACACCAGCAAAGCTTCAGGCGGCATTGGTAGTCGCTGACGTGTTTGTGTCGTCGCTTCCTCCAGAAACACCATTTCAGAACTTTGAGCTGAGGTATGTGTATGATCTTGAGCAGACCCTGAAAATATAAAAATTTCTCTCCGAAAGTAATGACACCTAAGAATCTAAGATCATGGTA
This sequence comes from Silene vulgaris, assembly GCA_036897335.1. NCBI lineage: Eukaryota > Viridiplantae > Streptophyta > Magnoliopsida > Caryophyllales > Caryophyllaceae > Silene > Silene vulgaris. Next base: position 10,592 of record JAYMSF010000027.1, on the reverse strand, counting down.
AAATTTTAAAAATATGTGGGGTTTTAGATCTTATAGAAACTTTTAATCTTAAAATCTCACCCTTTTGTAACAAAGCCCAACGCGTCTGACCATAGAATTCAGGTCATGTATATCACTGCTCACTGACTTCCGGAGCTATTTAAAGTGAGACCGTCTTATTATACATGTCTTTGAAACGATAAAAATATTGTGCTCTTAATATTTTCCCAGGTTTAAGGAGTGGGGTTTTGAGAAAGGGTGGGGAAATACAGCAGCAAGAGTCAAGGAGAGAATGAGGTCACTCTCTGAGGTACTCCAAGCACCTGATCCGCTGAATGTAGAGACGTTCTTTGGCAGGCTCCCAACAGTTTTCAACATTGTAATTTTCTCAGTTCATGGCTACTTCGGACAAGCAAATGTCCTAGGCTTGCCAGACACAGGAGGACAGGTATGTTCTCCGACACTATAGCAGCACCTGCAAACTATACGAAGAATCTATGAGTAAATACGGTTTATATATGCTACGTACAGGTGGTTTACATTCTGGATCAAGTCAGAGCAATGGAGGAGGAACTGCTTATCAGAATAAGGAACCAAGGGCTCAACGTAAAGCCCCAGATTCTAGTGGTGAGAACTATATCTCACAATATCATCTTTATATTATTATTTGATGTTAAGGGAGCATTGACACAGTATCATCCTTATCGCAAAGGCATAGTACCAACATAATAAAGCTGATTTGTTTCCTCGGCATAGGTAACAAGATTAATACCAGATGCACAAGGAACCAAGTGCAATCAGGAACTGGAAACAATTGAGGGCACAAAGCACTCTCACATTCTCCGGGTTCCTTTTAAGACAGAAAATGGGATTCTCCGCCAATGGGTCTCACGTTTTGACATATATCCATATCTAGAGAGGTTCACCCAGGCAAGTACTTTCTTCGTTCCGTTTGATTGTATCAACTGATTTAGTAGATGTTTTGTATTAATCACCTTGACAATTGACATAATGACATGGTAAATATTCTTTCATCTGACATCAGGATGCCACAACCAAGATCCTAGAACTTATGGAAGGAAAGCCTGATCTCATTATTGGAAATTACACAGATGGAAACCTAGTAGCATCGCTCATGGCCAAAAAACTTGGGGTGACTCTGGTATGTGTTAGTAGTTTGTTACTTGTTTACATCATGTTTACAACCACTGTAAGATGAAACATTTCTCACATTAAGTGCTAAACGTTCCGTATTGAAACAGGCCACCATAGCACATGCCTTAGAGAAGACCAAGTATGAAGATTCAGACGTCACCTGGAGGGAAAAAGATCCCAAATATCATTTTTCATGTCAGTTCACAGCAGACATACTTGCAATGAACTCGGCAGATTTTGTCATCACAAGCACTTATCAAGAAATTGCAGGAAGGTTTGAAATTAAATATTTTGCTCATTAGGTCCTTTTGGATACGGGTTAGAAGTATGTGCCACGGGTGATCGGCTAAGTCTCAAACTCCGCTATTTTTTGAAAAAATCGTGCTTTCGTTTGATAAAATGAAGTCCTGAAGTGTCCAAGTGGCATAGTCACCTCGGAGTGTCAAGTGTCTAATACAAGTAGGCGTAAAATTTCTACCAGTCTAAACATTCTTCGGGAAAGAAAAGGCTAACCGACAAATCTAATGTGGGAGTTACCTGTTTGCAGCAAAGATAGACCTGGCCAGTACGAAAGCCATGCAGCGTACACTCTTCCTGGACTATACAGGGTAGTCTCCGGCATCAATGTCTTTGATCCTAAATTCAACATAGCTGCCCCTGGTGCTGACCAAACTGTCTACTTCCCCTTCACGGAAACCCAAAAAAGATTCACACAATTTCACCCAACCATACAAGAGCTGCTCCATAATGATACTGATAACGATGAACACATGTAAGTAATCACGACTTCCTAATATACATGACACAAACACTATATTTTTAAATATCAAATTATCAGAAATTGAGTGTGTTATCTTTGAACAGTGGATTTCTGCAAGACAAGAAGAAACCAATCATTTTCTCTATGGCAAGGCTGGATACTGTAAAAAATATTACCGGGCTAACAGAGTGGTATGGCAAGAACGAAAGATTGAGAAATCTTGTCAACCTTGTAATTGTGGCAGGCTTCTTTGATCCCTCAAAATCCAAAGATAGAGAAGAAATGGCTGAAATCAGAAAGATGCACATGTTAATACAAAAGTACAATTTGAAGGGCCAGTTTAGATGGATAGCTGCACAGACAGATAAATATAGAAACGGAGAGTTATACCGTTGCATTGCGGATACTCGAGGCGCATTTGTTCAGCCAGCTTTATATGAAGCATTTGGTCTTACAGTCATTGAAGCCATGAACTGTGGATTGCCCACTTTTGCCACAAATCAAGGTGGCCCAGCTGAGATTATTGTTGATGGTCTCTCCGGCTTTCATATTGACCCCCATAATGGAGATGAGTCGAGCAACAAGATCGCAAACTTTTTCCAGAAGTGCAAGGATGAAGATGAATACTGGAATACGATCTCAGAAGCCAGTTTACAGCGAATATATGAATGGTAATCGAGAAATTGCAAAATCCTTTCCTAAGTTTATGTGTAAATAACATTATTGTCATCCACAAGATGCATTGCCAAATTAGCATAGCTCTGTTACTTCTATACAGACGAGTTTTTATTTAACAGTCCCAGATTTGTTTCACTTTGCAGTTACACATGGAAGATTTATGCACATAAAGTTTTGAATATGGGCTGCATGTATACTTTCTGGAAAATGTTGAAGAAAGATCAGAAACAAGCAAAACAAAGATATGTCGACATGTTCTACAATCTTGAATTTAGGAAATTGGTAAATCTCCTCTATATGTGCTAAGTAAGTCCTATGAAATCCATAAAGAAGGAAATTTGTGCAAGGTCTTTAATACTCGTATGAAACTGCTACAGGCAAAGACCGTCCCAATTCCCATCCTTGAAGTACCGAAGCCAGTGCCACAGATCACTGTAAGACCGCAGTCCTTGAAAAGGCATGCTTTTTTTTCTCTCCATATACTCCTTTGTTTATGCACAACATGAATATATCTGGTTCACAACTGGACATCGTCACAGAGAGAGAACGCAAAGTTTTCCGTAAGTTAAGATATGATGATGATTTACAGGTTCAGGGTGAACTTTTTAATAGTTCAAGTTAAAAAATCACCCTGGAACCTTAAACTTAACCATATCTTACCCAAAACTTGCGGAAGAGCGTCTTTAGCCCTTGAAATTGTACTTGATGTAACACTACTCTAATCTAAGTTTTTACTTCTAAAAGCTCTGTCCAAGTGAAGGGTATCGATTAACCGTCTAGTGTCTGATCTACAAGAAACATTCATATAGTCTACTGATCTACTCCATCCCATATTTCTTGTGTAATTTGAAAATGACTAATTGTACTTTTTTTTAACTCCAGGCGTCAACCACCACGGATCAGGAGGTAAATGAATCATGAATGCATAATGATATAGAATGTAATGGGTTAAATAGTGTCGAAGAACTCGAAATTTTCTTAACATAATCAATCTTACTTTGACATGTAGGTGGTTCGGAGCTTAAGTTCTCAAACAACAAACTTTGACAAGGCCACCTCTTCCAAAAAGTGTGGACCAGTATATATCACTCTGAAACTACTGATGATCCTTCTCCTCCTACTGCTGTTGAGTTGGACCCATTTCTCGACTTATTAACAGCCGAATGGCCTTGCTTAATAAATACATTTATATACCCTACTTATCATTGTAATTGTTCATAGAATGTCCATTAACTTTGATGCATTCAAAGATTGTAATCAAGCATATACATTGTATAAATTGTACTCCGTAATACTAAAAGTTCGGCAAGTTACATATCAAATACTCTTATCAATTTTCTTATGCAAGAAACGGAGACCCACGGCCAAACTAAAACAGTAATTTCAACGTCTTTACTTCGGAAAGGACAGACCCACAGGCCACAGGCCACAATTATACGGATTATACCACTGAAAGTTATGCTCCGTTTTTTAGCCGTTTCATGAGTACCTTTCAAAATAGATAAAAATCATCACTAACTCGAAACGGCACAAAGACTTCAAATATGGCCACACGCCCCAGTCTGAAGATTCTTAGAACCTTCCATACCTAAAGAAATGACTGGTAAAAACACCATTGTCACCGGCTCAGAGCTCTGTTTTTTTATCAATAGCTCTGGTTAAAACTATTGTCACAGACTCAGAGCTCTGGTTTTGAGTAGTGGCAGACCTTCCAAAATTCCGAGCCACAAGTTCCATTACTACAATAACATTTTTCCAAATTTCCAAACAGATAAAGGCATAAAGCGACATTTAACAAACTGTGTGCAGGACTGTCAGTCTACATAAAATTCGCAGACCCTGATCAGGTCCAGCATTAACTATCCAACATTTCAAATATGGAACAAAGTTGCTAATGCTAGCTAGTTAGCAGGTACAACTGTGACCTAAATTGCCAACCATTCTAGATCACCTGAAATTTACATGCTCGACTTCTGAGTCCTGTGAAGCCATTACTCCTAGTGATTTATATTGCTTAGAGCTAATAATGAAAAACAAAATGCAGAAGATCACAAACATGTATAGAAAGCAATAATTTCGCACATATTCCACAAACTGCAGTAACAAAAGCGAAACGTTTTTCGCTGGCTACTGGTGATTTATATTGCTCAGAGCTACATCAAAAACAGTACAAGAGGTTTTCATCAGAAACGTGAGACGATGAGCATCATAAAAATCATCGCCATGAGAAAATATGCAGAACATGACATGACATCACTTAACATTGGTAGAAAGATGTCTTCGATACTCACCTAAAGTATTACCGAGTTTAATCCTCAGATTTCTCCAAAAGCGGAATGATCCAATCCCCATCTCTTCTACCTACCACAACTTTATCAGTCGCTAGAACTGGTTCCTCCTCCTCCTCCTCCTCCTCCTCCTTAACTTTGTGTTGCTTTAAATCTTTAGTATTACTACGATGAAGTAACATGAGGTCCAACATCTTCCTCCGAACAGTATAAAGTTTACTGGGCTCAGTCAAACAACCCTTGCTATAAGCTTCTCTAAGAAAAACATTTTGAGTGTTTCCTTTTGTAGAGATGTAGAATACTCCAGGGTGCTGCAACAAGAATTCGCGCATATTCACTTCAATACCCAAGTCCTTTCGGAAATGCACAAATCTTTCAACAGGCATCATTTTCTCAACAGTCAAGCTTAGAATCTCGTGTACAATCCCCAAAACTCTCTTCTCAAAACGGACAATTCCTGCATTAGTACGACTCCTTGTGCCCTCTTTTTCATAAGGTTTCACATATGACATTCTTTGCCAATTCATCAGTTTCTCTTTAAACCCTTTCTCAATCTTGTACCCTGTAGGGAAATTTATCGGGAATGCGTACTTGATCTCAAACTCACTCAACCATTTCTCTCTATACTCCTTTTCCCTCCATATCTCTACCTCTGCAAATGCCAAATTCTCGTCCCGTTGCACTAAAGCCACTACCTCCATATCAACAAACCTAAAATCATCCGAATACTTCCTCAATATCGACTCCCTAAAATCCCTTGGCAACCCCAATTCTCGTCTAACCAAGCGCAAAGCATGTAAATGGAGCCTACCCTCTTTCGACATCATAAAAAGCTTTTTCAACATCCTAACATTATCCACCTCCCTATCTCTCATAATAACCTTCTCTTCCTCAATCAAATCAAGCATCTTACTCGTAACAGAACAACACATATTCCTCCTCACCGGGTGCCTAAAAACCTCGAAAACATGAGGGTATTCATGGATAAAATCACCCATACTCACATTAAGTCCAACCACATTAACCCACCTAGACATAATCTGTATCGAAACATACGGGCGTCTTCTTTGAGACATTATGTCGAACAGGTGGAGTGCAATGCTGAGTTTCCTGAGTCGGGAACTCAGCAAGTCCAGTTTGAGGTCCCGGGTTCGATTCTCTAACCGGGTTTGTGCCGTATCGGCGGGTTTTTTCCATCGTTTCTGATTGAATGAATTGAATGGACCAAATGAAATTGGTGAGTTTGGAGGAGAAAAATGTTTGTTAGTTTGGAAAATTTTGAAGAACAATACTCTCATTGTTTTTTTTTTTTTTTTTGTTACCTAACTTACCAAGTAACGGTCGATGTAACTAACCGAGATAAAATGTCGGTTCGGGTCGGAGAAATTCGTAGGTATACTCGGTGTATCTCGTTATCGTACACCAAACCAATGAGAATATTGCATTTGGAACATTTTTCCGTAAATTTCTCCGATAAGTTCTACAAATAATAAAAAGAGTGTTTGGTTAGGGTGTACCACGTCATTGACTCATCATCGTATATCAGATGTCGGATATAATTAAAAAACTTTCTACGGAGTATGTTAATAAAATTTCATAATAATGTAACCGTAGATAGGCTATACCACCAGTTATTTTCTACTAATAATAAAGTACGAGGTAGCTTGCTTCCCTTTCTTTGATCAAATAGTACTACTCCGTAGATAGTTTGAACCGGTAATGTTTAGATATTATTAGTTGTGAACTCGACAATTACCTGGTACCGGTGTAATTATTGTGTATCGAACAATAGATAAACGTAAATCGAATAGAACTAAACAAAATTACAGAACGGACTATTATTTCACACACATGTTTTACTGAATCGTACAAAGTCGATTTGATTTTCCCATTTTTACAAGAATTCGGTAATGTATACCTTCGACTTTCTCGAGTTCTCGTTACAGATAAGTGGCCCGTTAAGTGGCACTTTAAAACCTACTCCATATAAGTACTCGAGAACGGGACAAGAGATCGATTGTGACAAAGTGCACACCGCGACCTGCGGCCCACAAGGCGACAGAGGGGGATAACAGCGAATGAGAAACTGACAACCAGAAATAGCACATTGTTTCAGGGCCACAGGCAACAGTTCTGCCAAATGCCAAACATCATCTGTCACTACCAAAAATAGACCTGTACCAAATTTTCTGAATCTAAATCGACCCCAAAATAAATGCGCAAACCGGATTTAGAAAAAACAAGATAATTCTATTGGTGAATCACAATTTCGGGTTAAATTCAGGAAAATGTAGTTATGCTGACGTACAAGACCTAATAGGCATACCGAACTAATGAAAAAAGACCGGAAACCATACAAAAAGATGTTTCTCGTATGAACTCGGGTAAGGAACAGTCCTGCAGGCTGCAAGTCTGCAACAGCATCGAATCAGCTGCTGGTTGCTGTTTACAGTTTACATGAAGCTCTATTTTACATCATATTTCGCAACCAAAATTGTTCATCTTTGTACCATTGTCACTGTACTGAGTACTGCTATCTCTATCAATGCTGTACTGGGGTTTTCCGATTACTCGCTATCTAAGATCTGGCTAGTATATGCTACACAGCTACAGGCAAAGTCGACGTTTTTGACCTTTATCACTTGACGATTGCACGTCTCTGTCTGAGAAACATCTCTTGTACGGAACAAAGCCCTTGCTAGGCTTGCATTCCTTGTTTGACTGAACTCTGCACTGGCCAGACCGACTCTCGGCATTGCAGTTGTTGTCATTTTCAGTGGCTGCCTCACTACTCGAACCGGCACATGAACCTTCCTTCTCTAGAGCATTTTCAACTCTATGGCATTCAATTGGAGGAACTGATATACCCTTGAAGGCGACCCACCATGGTAGAGGAACGGGTTTCTCCACCTGGTTTCCGCTTCCATCCACATAGTAAAATGTTTGACAATTCCATGAATTCCTAGCACTTTGGACATCAACATCCATGGAATGGATATTTTCAGGGGATGCCTGAAACACTGATTCCCCCATGTCCGAAGAAGGTGATTTGTCTACGCACAATGATGAACTAGAGGGGTCACTTATTGGGACAATCACATCCTTTCCGAATAGTTTAAAGACCTTTGTTGAAGCTGGTTGTGGCTTATGATACGAATTTATACTTGGCAAGCATTCCAATTTCTGCGGATACATACAATAACACGAAATCAGAACACTGGCAACACATAAAGACATCTTAATACGGAATAACAATTAGTCTCCAGATTCCCCCTCATATAAGTACTAATATGTGAAACCCACTAAAAACCGAAATCAAAGAACAGATTATATGGGTCATTCTTATGAAACCATCTGTTACGAGAATTTGCATCTTAATTCTTACTAACGGGAAGATTATAATTTTGAGAAATATACCTCTGAAACAAGATCATTTGCATTAGATGGTGACGCATCCGCTTCATCCAGACATGCAGTATCTTCAGACGGCAAAAGTTCTGTTTGATTAGCTTCAACAGAAGACACAGGCAACGGACTGCCATCGGGTTCAGTTGAATCCACAGAAAAAACTGACGTCGGAGATTGGTTTCTTTGCGCACAGACAGATGGGTTAGGAGATATAGATCTCGCCAACTTATCCACAGAATTTTCTTTTTTGGTAGGAAGCATATGTTTGCGAGGATACGGGTGTGATGGTTTTCTTTTAGGACGAGGTGGGGGTATCTCGATGGGCTCAGTAGAGCTTGTGTTGCTGTTAGTCGTCTCGCGAACAACCTTAGAAAAGAACTTCTGAGCATGACTCCGGATCTGGACTGCCGTCTTAGTCCCTATATGTTCTGTACAAAAAAACGCAAATCAATAACAGAACTCTAGTATAACATCAACTCATTTTTCCAAGACGGTAAAAGATGTTTTAACTATTTACCCTCTATCTTTTTCCAAGCTCGACCGTGCAACTTTAAAGCTTCAAGAAACTTATCATGTTCCTCATCTGTCCATCTTTCCCTTTGTTTTGATATGGTATAGGGCTTTCGAATCTGTTAACAGTAAGTAAGCCGAAATAAGTACAAAAGCCGATAAACCAGTAAGGCAGTAACCAGTAACGCCGCTGTGTAAGGAAGCACAAAAAGGCTGAGATAAAATCAATACCTTGGGGACATGGCTTTCATCCATAACCAATTGCGTACAATTGTCGATTGAAACCGTCTCATGACTACTAATCTGCTCCTGAAAATTATTGTGACAAGAGTATCAGTATCTCGTCTACAGGATAATTAATTCCCGTCACTAAAATACTCCTCACAAATAATAATGTAAACAAATGACTGGGACGGAGGAAGTAATTTCGAAATTCCCTGATCACAAATCCACAATTCCTAGTCCTTTTACACCCAATTGGCCATTCACTTTCAAAATACGCATCCGGACCAATCATTTATTTACCTTTTTTCTCGTCAAGAGTATTTTAATCAAAGGTAAAATGACCGGAACAAGAATAGCTTCCAAATTAACTTGAAGAGAGGAAATTCAACCCTTTTCCCCTCCGATTCAACTTTCTAAACAAACAAGGCAATCGCCCCAATTTCTTAACTCTAATTAATCTAATTCTTACGGTTGATTAAAATACTCCTCGATAAAATAACAATAAATATCTCAATGGATATTAAAATTAAAAAAAAAAAATTATATATCAAACATCAAACATCCCATGATATTTTACTTAAACATGGACTTGTGTAAGACGGTTTCGCACAAATTTATCATAAAACGGAATCTTTTAGTAACCTTTTTTACCCACTTTTTTACAAGATTATCGTAAAACGAGATCTTTTAATAAACTATTACTAACTCCCTTAACATATTGTCTGAGACACATGTTAGAAAAACCGTTTTTTTAATCAAAGCACATAGTAACATACCCCGTCCGTCCCTTAATCGAAGGTAAACAAATAAATAAAAAAAAGACGAAGTAATACACATTTCACAAGTTCAAGTTCACCCGTCCACAAACCACAACTTAATAAGAGACCGTCTCTCCGAAATCAAACAGTAAAAACTCAAAACAATCCATAACAAAATTAAGAGTACTTACTTGAACAACCATGGCGAAGAATTTTCCGATTATATTTAATCTGAGCTAAGAAATATTACGATCCAACAAACAAATTAAGAGAGAGAAAAAGAAGCCACGTAGGATTATAGAAAGAGAAAGTAAAAGTAGAAGAAGAAAGAGGAAGTTTAGAAGTAGTATTGTCGGATTTTTTTTGAGGGGGTATAATACGACGTCGGATTTTTAATTTATTTTTATTTTTTTAATTAATTAGGGAGATATTCGGTGGAATTGTGTAGAAAAGGGTTGAGGAGACTTGTGGCTGTTGTTTCATTTCTACGCTTTTAATACGTGGCATGTGCTTTTTTGCTTTTTTGGAGAAAAAAATGTGAACGGTTTTTGTTTTGGATTAGCCATAAATATCTTGACACGTGGTGGTTTGTTATTTGGGGCATTCTTGTTGCACTTTTGCTTTTACTTGCACATTTTGGTCACTGTTATTATCTCCTAACCCTGATATCGTCACAACTCGCAAGTTTGTGAAGTCTCGTTACTCTAGTTTTTAACAATAAGTCTTGTTGAAGACGGTCATATTTCGTCACAAGCTGAAAACGGAGCTAAATGTGAGTCATTAAGACAAAATGTAACCATTTTTAAATAAAAAGTTATCAGAATAATTTTC
>JAYMSF010000026.1:0-25251 GCA_036897335.1 Silene vulgaris | reverse complement strand
AAATATATTATTTACAATAATATATTTATTAGGATATTATCTTGTGGAATATTCTTGGATTGTTCTTCAAGGCATTCAACTACATATTGTAATCGTATAAGTCAATAATGATCACCTCATTATCTCGTATTCTATTATCTTAGAAAGTGGATTTCCATCTACCCTTTATATTGTTTACCGTAATAATAGGAAAAACTCAGTTGCAATCGGATTTGTCTTATACTCTTTTGTAAAACAAAATACTCCGTATAAGAAAAAACGGTGACACTAATGTCACTTGAAAAAAAGGTGACACTAATGCCATTTGGAAATACACTGTTCCCCTAGGCATGGTAAAACCCGACTCAATTGACTCAACCCGAGACCAAAAAAGTTAATTCAAATTGCATAATCCAAATGAGACTTGATAATCGGAGTTAGCTTGGTCCGACTCGACAAGAACTTCACTCGATCCAAAAATAACACTAATTGGGCAAAAATAACTCCAATTTGAAATCACACTTAATATTATCTACATTAAAATAAAGATTCAATTAGTTTTCTAAATAAAATTCTCTTTATTACTGTCCCGAAAATGACCCGCAATAACATCCCTGAAACAACCTAAAATCCCCGAATTAACCCATCTTGTCTCGACCTGAACAAACTCGAATGCATGACACACCAAAAGATCTCCGATTTGAAACCGACCCCCCTGGTAAATTATTTTAGCCACTAGCATGATTCCCCAAAAAACCATGAACACCTGGCTCCAAACTAGCAGGAGTAAGAAAAAAAAAAAGTACAGAATCAGACAATTCATCATCGAAATACCCAAAAAAAGTAGTGTACTCCGTCTGCGAGTCTCAGTAAATCTACAAAATTTGACCTAAAAATTAAGAAATTAACTTTTCAATCTTCAACTCTTGTTTTCTTCTCATTTTTCACTGCTCATCTTTTTACCAACATTCTTACACCTGCTATTTCTTGAATTAATTATTCATTAATTGCTTCATTTCTTGAATATAATTGATTAATAATGATTACTTGCTTTCAATAATTAATAATTTTAATCATTGGATTTCTTCAAAGATTACTCCTTTTTTCATTTTTGGTATCTGGGTTCTACTTGCTTTTTTCAATTATTAATCAGGTACGTCATTATAGTCTTATTTATTTGTAATTAAATACATTAATTATTCATATGTTTGTTTATTTTTGAAATTGCATGTTTAATAATGCACCCAATAATGTTGCTGTATCACTGTATGTCTGTATGCTGATATTCTCATGTGTTGATTGATTGGATTGTTTACATTTCAGATGTCTGCATTATTTTGATTCATTGATTGATTGAACCGCACTCAAATTTTGCTTCATTTGGTGTGGTTTCAATAAATTGAGTTTGTTGGGTTTCAATTGAGATACCAATTACAAAATGAGGGCATTGTCTCGAATCATTCGTCATTGTCGATCAAATTCACGGCGTAAAGGAGACAATTATGGTATTGGTTTGGTGGGGAGAACACATTTGGTAACAAGGGAATTGAGTTATACCGTTCAGGCCATCCATAATGCACGAACCGAGCAATTTCCGTCCCCCTCGTTAATGACATCTAGAGCCTTGTGTACCGATGTTGAGCATGTTTCGAATGAAGGTTGGATTTTTTACTAATTTGCTAATTATAGTTCAAACATATAATTGATCTAATTTACCAGGATATTATAGCTAAAGCTCTTTTTTCTTGGTCATGTGGCAGAGGAAAATGGTGAGAAAGGAGGACCGCTTGTGGAATATGAAAGACGAATTGCTGCTGGTGAACTCATGGATGGTGATTTATGTCAGGTATTGTGGTGGATTGGTGGTGAATGCCTTAAATGAAGTACTAGTTATTATAGAAGCTATGTTGTATTAAATTGTCAATTTCTGAAGTACGAGTTGCTTATTTGATCTTTCATTCTTCTATTTCCAGTTTCGATTGTGATAATACTTTGATAAGTTTAACCTTTAACGACTCTTGTATATGGTAATAGTGAGCTAGGTTGAATAAAGCGATGAAGGCAATGATGCCATATAAATCCTCATACTTAACCTAACTAAGACCCTGTTCTTTTCGACTTAATTTCTGCTCGATTCGGTTTTGTTCAGTTTACTTCAGTTCAGTACAAAAGAACATGGCCGAACTGTGCTATTGAGAGCCTTCATGATGATCTAATACAGACCTTTAAGTGGTTTTGCTGCTAAATAACAATGTCCTATTGTACGAGTAGTATTGTTACATGGGATTGCAATTTGCAAGGCTTATGTGATGCTGCATTGTAAAGATGTGGGGAAAACTTCAGTGAAGATACTGTATGAATGATGGAGCCACATACTCACTATTTTTTGGTATCAGATTATAATGGAATAAAGAAATGGTTTAGCTTCATTTTACTCTGAAGTAGTAGGGATTTGTTGTAAGTTTCAACGTTAACTTTCATTTTGGGTCCTATGGAAACAACCTATCTTAATAGTTCATACAAAGGTTAAACTGCATACAAATGATGCAACTGACTTCCCTCCTACCCTGTCTATTGAGAGAGGCATATCAACAATAGAGTCTAAGTAGAATGCTGGCCATAAAATCATTGACTACGGGTCTACAGTATTTGCATTTTTCTTTTGGAGGTTAATTTTTACGGACAATAATTACTGCAGCTAGGCACCTTGAGAGAGCTGCAGAGGCTTTATGATGAACTGTTTGAGAAGTCTATTGAATGTCGGTTGGATCGCTATGCTGCTTCCGAAAAGGCTGGGAGGTAAGTCTTTGTCAGTACTACCTATTGGTAGTATTCTGTTTCTTTTCAGTACCTTGGAGTTCTTGCCTTCTGTTTGTCACTTTTGTCCATAATTGACAAGTTAGTTGGTGATTTCAGGAGTAGATGGTTATGGTCCCGTTTTCTGCCACAGTCATCCTGTTCGCCCGTCAAAGGATTATACCTTTATGGTGGAGTTGGCACGGGAAAAACCATGTTGATGGACTTGTTTTATGATCAATTGTAAGACCCATTCTAAAGTTATGTGTCATGTCAAAATGTCAAATTATTGGTTAATGGTTCATGTGCTGTTGTTCTTCATTTCTCTGTAAGATGATTTTATTATGGGTTCAGGTCAAGTTCTATGGGTAATTGGGTTTTGTCTTATACAAGAATTGCGATTGTTTGATGACATGCTGTATTATTTCTTTGGCAGACCTTACACCTGGAGGAAAAAAAGGATACATTTCCATAATTTCATGCTTAATGTCCATAGCCGTTTGCAGGTACTTCACACTCTGACTGACGTGACTGGCTTAGATGTAAAGCAGTTAATTTGTCTACAGCTTCTAGTTGAATTTTATATTCCCTGTTGCTCATAAATGCATTGAAAAATTGCGGAAATTTGCACATTTCCGTTAACATTTTATATTGTGCATTGAACTTTTGAAATTTTTCTTTCTCCATCCAGTGAACTGAACTTGTGTTTTGGTCTAGTATATGTACTGGAATGTAGTTTGACAACATGGAGAGGTTCCCTATTCTCTTTTAAGCTTAAGTATAGCACATCTATTATTACTTTGCAGAAACACAGAGGGGTGTCTGACCCACTTGAGGTAGTTGCAGGAGAGATATCTGACGAAGCAATCTTGTTATGTCTTGATGAATTTATGGTATGATCCTAGCCCTAAGATACCTAAATATGTTGAGATCCTTAGTATTATTAGAGAATGTTATTTTTTGGTTTGTTAGATTTGTTTCGATATATCACATTCTTCGTAAATATGGTTTGGCGTTCTACTAGACGTCGTCTCCGAAAATATGCCTAACAAAGCTTTTCATGTTCATGGTATAATATCTGTAATTTCCACTTTACTTCCTTTGATGTTTAGGTGACTGATGTTGCGGATGCATTGATTTTGAATCGCTTATTTAATCAGCTGTTCAATGATGGTGTTGTAAGCATATTTCTCTTTACCTCTTGTTATGGCCTTCAATAACATCTATGATTGTGGAAGACTGATATTTTTTACTGCTTATATCAGGTCCTTGTTGCAACTTCAAATCGTGCTCCAGATAACTTGTACGAAGGTGGACTGCAGAGAGATCTTTTTTTACCTTTCATCGCCACAGTGAAGGTAATTGAGGATTTGGGGTTGCCCTTGTTCTTGTGAGATAATTTTACATAAAAATAGTCTCTCTATGAGTGAATAGAAACTTCAAAATTCTTCTATGCGACAAAATGGCGTAACTTATATACCACATCCAATCCTATTATCCAGTCTGTGAACTGATTAGTGTCCAAATGCACTTCTATTGTAGGAAAGGTGTGTAGTTCGTGAAATTGGTTCGTCAGTGGATTACCGTAAGATGATGTCGGTACGTTTGGTTGTCCAGTTTTTGTTTTTGTTTTTGTTTTTTCATTCTTATTTGTACCTAGTAACAGTTAGTTTGTTATTGCTTTTACTTTTGCTTGTAGGGTGAACAAGGGTTCTATTTTATTGGATTGGAACTATCAGCCGTCCTCAAGGCTACATTTCAGAAGCTTGTCGGGGAACATAAAGCCTGTGCACAGGAGGTCGAAGTGATTATGGGAAGAAAATTACAGGTATATGCCAACTGGTTCAACTCCTAATGTTCTTGCATCTGTTATTTTATGAAAGCTAGTTGCTTAGTAAATCTTTTGCCTATCCTGTAGGTCCCAATGGGTGCAAATGGATGTGCATATTTCCATTTCGAAGAACTTTGTGATAGGCCTCTTGGAGCAGCAGACTATTTTGGGTTGTTCAGTAAGCCATATTTCCTCTTTTTCTTTTTGTTCTCCCCGCCTTTTTTTCTCTTTTCCTAGTACAGTATAACAGTAACGCGAGTATTACCTTCATTCCTTAAAGACTTCCGCATATGTCCCGTTTGGTCCCGCTACTAAATTGTATTGAGAATTGTGTCAACTTATTGGCTTATTGCTACTTCACATTATAACAAACACAAATAGTATAGTTATTCATTACTTCTGCATATTCCAAAGGAAAAGGATGGGGTCTTTGGTCTCATTCGAGATGGAGACTTCCCGGACAAGTGTAGCTTGTATATAATGAGGTGTTACTTCCTTATAGTAGTATTTTAGAGCGTAAAAGCAACATTAGTTCTGCTTGTGGTGATCAATATAACTCTAATTGGAAAACAGGAAGAGGAGTTTAGATTTCCATACATACAGTAGGGAAGGGATGAAAGCTACTCTTTAATATGTTGTGTATACTCCCTCCATTCCAATCAATTTTTATACATTTAATTAAAATATAACTCACGTATATTTCACAAATGTATAGAAATGATAAGAATGGAGGAAGTGTAATTCTTGTGCATTAAGTCACCTTTAGTCTTTGACTCTTTGTTGCTTTATAGTTTATACCTAAAGATTTGTTAGTTTTTAGTGACATGGTGGTACATCACAAATTAACACTGCTAGTTCCAAACAAGTTATCGATGTATATGAAACTAAAATTTCCTATAGCAACTCGTACATAATTTCTCGTAAAAAGTAATAGCTGAGTAAATGTAATGTTTATATGTTTTCCCTTTTTTTGTTATTTTTCCTATTTGGAACTGGAATCAACTTGGCAAAAGACTCGCTATTCTTGGGCTTTAAAATATGGTGGAATAAAGCAAAATGACTCGCTAAACTTTCTATGTTTCTTATCTAGTAGGCAGTATAATGTCGACAAATTTTATGGGACATCCAGAAACCTCCCCTATGCGTTATTAATGAGTTAATACAGTGTTAGGACTGGTACGTCCAATACCATACCACGCCATAGAAGCGAGCCATTGAGGCACTTGGTATATAAACTGGAATGTCTGAAGGATTTATATGATTATATATTTTTTTTTTTCCTTTTGCAGAGAAATTCCATACCTTAGCTCTGGATGGTATTCCTATTTTTGGACTTCATAACAGGACAGCAGCATATCGGTTTGTCACATTAATTGATGTGCGTCTCGTATCTTTCATTCGTGGAGTTCTTGAACACATCTACCTGAGTTTCATGTTGTTTATGTGGGAACCAATGAGGTTCTGATTTATCCTACTGACTATGATATGGGACCTTAGTGGTGTCACACAATCACCTGATCATTGAATACTTGTAAAAGTTTTCAATGCTGATTCTGAAAGCGGATGGCTGCCACTATTAACATACCCACCAACCCACCCTTTCCTCTCCCACGGAAAGCGAGGATAAAACTAGATGAAAAATAGGGAAGACTTCTGCTGGCGTTTCCTTGTGGTTGATTTTCTCTTAGTTTGGCCACTTTGAGCTATTGGCTGGCAACTGCAAATGGCAACTATGAAACATGGAATGGACTAAAATTCAACCCATTAATTTAAGGCTATTCATACACGTGATTCCGTATTTAACCTCAGGATACGTCCGTATTGCAATGTTTATCTATAATTGTTTGCATTTTCCTGTTAACACTCTTGAACTCAAGGAAGATCTGAATTTCTACCAAATCTTTATATATTTTCTCTACTCCAGTACTCCCTATTATTCATTTAGAATTCAACTTACATATGTACACGCAGACTATGCAATATTAATGTAATAATGCGTACAGTTCTCAATTTTATCCGAACTGTAGCACGTTTTGTGACTTGATGCTATGAAATTCTGAGGTTCAACAAAATTGGTTTGCTAGGTGATGTACGAGAACAAGGCCAGATTATTGTGTACAGCAGAGGGCAGTCCATTTGAACTCTTTGAAAGAATTGTAACGGTGTCTGATGCAAAGCAGATAGCACCACGGACATCTTCACGGTCAAGGAAAAATGACGATCTTGATCTTTGTGTAGACAATGAACTTGGATTTGCCAAGGACCGCACCATAAGTAGGTAAGAAATTCCTCATTCCTTACGGTAACACTTATTATAACTCCTACATATCAACTGTTCTGCATTGTTTTCAATCTTCAATATTCAGCAACAGTCAAGTTCAGGAACCTTGATGGGCCGGGGGGGAAAAAAGCACCAATGATCTGACAGTAAAATTTAGATGTCTGGCCTTGTGACCAGGGGTTTCAACTTTCAAATGTGCATTGTTTATGGTTCACAAAAAAAGCAAAAAAATTGTTTAAATGGCTTCAGCATAAATTTATGATCAAATATCCGGTTTTTTTAATAAAATGTTACTCTGTAGATATTAAATAAACCAGAGGGGGTTCTACATAGAAGTGTTGCCTTACATAATACTCCCTCCGTCCCAGTCATTTGTTTACCATTTTGATTCATTGTTTGAGGTATTTTAATCAAAAGGTAAACAAATGATTGAGGCGGAGGGGATACATTGTTATGATATTTTGGAACAGGTAGTGATGATCTAACTTATATCCTAGAAAGTGTATGGGACTTATTTTACTGCTCTAGATATTAAAAAACAAAACCTTTTATTATGTAATAAGAATTAAAATAAAGAATGATGCAGAAAGTAGTTTCTGACTGTAAATCCTTGTAGTTACGATACACCTGAAGATAAATAAAATAGAAATATACATACTTCTTAATACTGGCGTAAACTCATATTTGCAGATTAACGGAAATAAATAGCAAAGAGTACCAAGAACAGCACGCGGCAATTTTATCAGGAAAGCAGCAGGAACAAGAGGTTTCAGCTGGAAATGCCAATGTAAGTAAATCATGATGGGAAGGTCCTGTCACAAATATACATGAATAACTGGTTGAATAGTTCATAAAGCCGGCTAATTTGTAGCGGAAATATAGAGTTACATAAGTTCTTAATAATACTAGGAAAGCAAAATAACCTTCAAGTAGAACAGTACGTTGTATAATCTCTGTAGCCCACAGATTATGGCTCATGATTTGAGCCTGTAACACACAAGTTTTGATTACTGTTTTGAATTAATGATGTAGCCGTCCGCCTGTTCAGTTGAACGTTGTTATTGCAGTCTTTGGTCATGGATCTCTTAATAATGCAATGCTTGTATCAGTCTCTAATGGTTTCAGATTTTCTGGCTTCTATATATTTGCTTAGTGAACAAAATTGAATGAAATGGAAAAACTCTGCCAATCGACAGTTTCATTTTGGTCGGTTAATGATTGCGCCCTTTTGGAATCGGCCTATTTTAGGATGGTCTTACTGAGAGTTTGTATTATTATTTGTATACATACTTGTCAATCTTTAAATCAAGGTTGACTCTGAATTGAATCATCAGATCGCGCAAGTTTTGTTTGTATCATTTTAGACCATATCAAATTCAGTGTAGTCCTGAAGCTATATCAGTCCAAATCACGTGTTGGGTCTTATTTTAGGTTGCTCGGCTTGAGTCTGAACCGAGTCTAAGGTCTTGTCCATATTTGGGTTGATTAGCTTAGAAGGACAGATAAATGACACTTCGATGCAAAGCTTGCAATTACATAGAATTCCGTCAAACAACAAAGGCTTCATTCATCTTCATAAGAAATTCCAGTATGTATTGTCAGCAACATCAGCTCAATGAAGCTAGGATCAACATTTTTTAATCGCTAATGCAACCCATCAGCCAAGGTAACCGAGGAAAACAGGTCTCAAAAATCAAAATCATACACCGGTCAGGATATGAAAACTAGAAAACAATATATAACTTGAATTCACATTATAATGGTCTGAGATTGTCTAGGTAAAAAGTAAAAGCTAATTTGCAATATACTCCATAGTGGACTTCTCAAATCAAGAGGTGATGATGTTCCGGACAAACGCGACCAAATCCTCCATTTTAGCACGTGATACCAGCAAAATAATATGTGCAAAAAACCGTAAACATTGAGCTGTATTCATTCTGACCAGTTCATGAAAATCCGAAAGTATCTAACGCTGGAATGAAATAGAATAGGACCCAGTGTTCGGATCCTTCACGGCTTTAAAGTTGTCAACACTCATCCCGAAGCGACCGAGTACACTGTTCCCCATGTCCTTCAGCTTTCCTGCTCATCATGTAATACAAATGTTAATTTCCATTGATTTTCACAGAAGAAACAAAGAGAACATCGTACAATGTATGAAGGTGGATCTATGAAGGTACAGAAAGAGCAATATCCTTAGTTTCCAAAGTAGTTCTAATTATTTTTCTTCTCTTCTCTGTTTCTTCCTCGTATTTCTCTTACATTTCCCCGCTTCCAACCAAATGGCCCCCAGCTTCAGAACATTCAAAACTCTAAACTTGGTTCACATAAGGTTTATAGGCAATAGATCTTGGCTTCCCTCACATAAGGTTTTAAGATGGTCAATAAAGCACAACTCTGAATAGAAATATTTGTTAGGTATTTAAAAAACACACAAGAGTAATCCGATGTGCTGTAATATGTGGGCATATGAAATTGAACCGTATTGTTCCCACACTCCATATCACAACCCCATAATGGTTAAGTCACTTTACAGTTCACAGTTGTTTGACTGAACTACTCATCCATGGAATTGCAGGTAAAAAATTCACCGCATCTCCAGACTTCAGCAAGATTAAATAATGAATTGGGGAAAAGACTAGAATTTGAAAGATGAAAGAATCAAATAACAAATTGGCAACTACAGCACAAAGGACTAAAGGAGACAGTAATTACCAATCATTTCGTCCTTCATTTTTTCCATCTTTTCTCTGGCTAATGGCTCCAATCTCACAATATTTCTTCTAGCCTGGATATTGGAAGGTTCTGACTCCAGAATTTTCTTCATATCTGCCAGAGAGTAAAACTTAATCCATACAGAATAGACAAGGTAAAAACCATATTGAATTGTTTGGCATAAAGTGAAACATTGAAGGGATATTAATGAGGTAGCAAGTAAAGTCTCAAGAGGGTGTTCTAGATAGGTAACTGTGTTAATTGACTGTGCTACCAATTATTGTTTTTGTCTTCGTTATTTTCATTGCCGCTCATTACCAACTCAGTAAGTGACTCCAGGACTCCAGGTAGTGCAAAAAAATCAACAAAAAATATCTACTAAACGAGGAGATCAGCATGGTCATCTACAGTTCTACACTAATGCATCTTCAAGAAGTTGCTTTCACTACTCAATACAGTTAAATTAATCACTGCTTACCAAAAACTTGTCACGTTTGAAGTAGGGACCAGTTTTGATGAGAGAGGGAAACTAAAACAGCCAGAGACACTAAAACAGACAGATTTGAATTGGTGGAGGTATTATTGTTTTTGTCTTCGTTATTTTCTTTACTGCTGGATTAGATGGGACTATAACACCCGACATAAGTGAAGACGATTTCGCGAAGCCAGGCCGTATAAAGGTGAGCAAGCAGCCCTTTGTGGGGGTGGATTAATTAACTTTTTTGTTGTAGTTGTGTTCCCCCGGCTGGTTCAAATCGAGGATATTCGGATTACCAACTCAGTAAGTGACACCAGGTAGTACAGAAATCAACAAAAAAACATTTACTTAACGAGAAGCTAAATCAACATGATCATCTACTCTAATGCATCTTCGAAAAGTTGCTCTCACTACTCAATACAGTTAACTTTATGACTGTACCAAAAACTTGTCACGTTTGAAGTAGAGACCAGTTTTGATGAAAGAGAAACTAAAACAGCCAGAGAGATACTAAAACAAACAGATTTGAATTTAGTGGAGGTTGGGAAGGAAAAACCATCCCCTCTTGGTATGTATTTTTTGATATTTTCAAGTAAAGCAGAAGAAATGACATAACAGGAATGTGACTCACCGGAAATAGCTTCATCATAACGTTCAAGCTTCTCATAAGCCTCCCCTCTCCTAACAAGGGCTTTGACGTAAACTGGGTTTAGCTCTAGAGCTTTTGAACATTCTTTGGCGGCTTCATCGTACTTCTCCTGAATAATAAAATGTTGCAAAGACTCGTGATTAGTGAAATAGACAACCATTATGTTTAGGGGAAAGAAACGAATCTAAGTACCAAAGTCACACAGCACACAAGAGTGCAAATACAGAGCATGTGTAAAAAAGAGGTTAATATCGATGAAAACAAGAATACGAAATAGAAAATGAATCTCTTTTAAGACACCCAGACTCGATACTCATATAGCTGATGTAACGCTCAGAAAATGGAGGCCACGAGCAAGAACACAACTAAAACTAGGCTCCTTCTGAAATTTGTATTTGCTTTGTAATTGGATACAGAATAGCAATACCTCAGAGGCATGAAATAACAATACCATAAGGATTACAGAATTTCTATCAGATGCTATCAGTATATCTTCTTTCTACATCACGACTCCAGTAAAAAAACGATGATACCTAATTCACCTTCCCCTTCCCCATCATCATCATCACCATAAAGAGGCTCCTACTACAAGTAAGGTACAGCGAGGTTGGACCCATCGCAACATTCTCATGCAATAGCAGGGAGGCAGTCAGCTGAACCTTCTCCAATATGGGACAACCAATCACCATTACTACCCGAAGACCGCAAAAGTACTTGATCTCTAATAGCAATTGCCACATAAAAAGAGGTCTGCCCTAGGCGCATTGAAGAAAAGACGATCCCAGCTATATCAAACACAGTGAACACAGCCAGACAGAGTCAAGGTTCATATCCGACAACCTTACTCAGGCCAGTTACAGAGACCTAAAAACATTTAACCTTCATTTGTATAAACTTCATTTAAGAATGATCATTTGTTACTTGGTTTCCCTCCTATCTTTAAAAGCAAATCTATTCCTCCAACTTTCGCACTTTCTTTCCTACTACCTCCAATCCATTCCAAAAATATCCATTTCGCATTTTGGGTAAACCATTGCAAACTACCCACTTCATTTTAGTAAACCAATGTCCAACCTATCCTTATAAAGTACCCAATATTACAAACAATGTCATCCAATCAACACTAAATTTTGCATCCTACTTTGGTCTATTTAGTAATTTACTCACTATACATGCCACTTACTCACCATTTGCAATATTTTTCTATTGTTCATAATCTTTGTGCAATGACATCATGGGTAGTGTTTACTCTCATCCCACATCCCTTAACAACACAAGCAGAGCAAACATGCTTAAATTCGGGTTCCATATCATGAATCCTTAGCTATGCTTAGAAAACAACCACCTTGTTTCCTCCACACCAAACACATTAGAGGTAGGCTATAACATTAGGCGGGTGAACTTTCAAGTAAAAAAAGATTATATAAAGAAAGGATGAGAATAAAGAGTACAAAATTAGAACAAGAAATCCTCAAATACAAGGGGGGTGGAGGGGAGGGAGGACGGGAAGCAACATTGATACGTAAAAGCCTATAACGAATATCTTTTTATTACTATTCTGCCTTTCCCTTTGTTCATCACAATTAGTAAATGAAACACATCATGAAAATAGAGATCTGAACAAATGCCACATCGATCGACAAGATGATTGCCATCATTGTCGAAAACAAGGAATAAGGGATCACTAAAACAACTAATATTGGGGTGATATCATCAACATTTTATTTTAAAGAAAAAAA
Source organism: Silene vulgaris (assembly GCA_036897335.1). Taxonomy (NCBI): domain Eukaryota; kingdom Viridiplantae; phylum Streptophyta; class Magnoliopsida; order Caryophyllales; family Caryophyllaceae; genus Silene; species Silene vulgaris. The sequence continues at coordinate 12,783 of JAYMSF010000026.1, read as the reverse complement.
AAAAATTGTGTAGAAAATTTAACCTTCCAACATTTTGGAAGTCTAGAACCTCCAGCTCGGGTAGTATATGCCCCATTTAGTTAAATAAGGTGCAAAAGTTTTATAATGCATAAGAACTGGAGTGTATCTTAGCAATTCCCAAGGGCCATCACAGAGCTGTCATCAGTCTCCATACAGCCCCATTCTAAATTCACCACTGATTTGGACGTTAACACCAAATGAACATAATATATCATCTCTACCTTTTAAGCACCCAGGTCAAACATTCACCATCTTTCTCAATCATTATCAACTTACTCGTGATTCTAATATGCCTGTTGAAGCAGTGATGCTGTAAGATTTTGTGTCCTCATTTATACAAATGTTTAAAACCATATCCACCTTTCAGTTATATACACTCTTGATTTACATCAAATTGATGATGAGGAGACAGTATATCCGAGATGAGAAATCAATTCATCCTTCCAAAGCTTTGTTCTACCTCCGTTATCACTTATAAGTTATAACTATTTCCAGTAAATATTACTTTCCATCGCGATTTTGCAAACTTCTTTCTTGACAAACTATTGAGGGCTTGAGGCAATATAAAACTTGGTACAATGTAAAGCAATACCAAAAGTACAAGTACTAGGTCAACACCTACTTCAACGAGTTCCCTGACATGTTTTAACTTTTGATATCCTTTTGGGCAAAAGAAAGGAGAAACTCCAAACATTCTAAACACAAACAATGGCTGGAAACACATGATGTCAATTTTGACAATCCCAAAATGGCAACAGTTACTTGTGGAAAAACAACAGACATGCCATTTGCAAACCAGCACAATGAATTTTAGAAAGATAACTAGTTATGTGCTAAACAGTTCCTAGATTTCTGCTTTACTAAAAAAAATTAAAAGGAGTTGATAATGTGTTGCTTTTTTCTTTTACCAGACTCAATTCCCACATCTTCTTAGTGAGGTTCTTGTCGCTACAACCGAATGACCCCAAGGACACAGGTTAGCTAGTATCCCATACATTCTAGACTACAGTGATAGGACGTCATTTGCTTTTGGCAATTAATCCACTTAGTGACTTACCCATATAACTATTTTCATTTTCAACTCAAGGTTCATTCAGAAATCCAAGTATCTAAAGAGACTTCTTAATAAATGCTAAAAAAAATGCCACTACCATGCCCAGTGAGGCTTGAACAGTTGAACTACAATCTCCATGTAGAACGATTATGTCTTGTTAAAGATTGTTCATTGTAAATTAACGATGTCATACCAGTTTCATGAAGCATGCTGCACGATTTGAGTGGCATATTGAGCGCAGTTCCGTTGCTGCTTTAACTTCTGGTGATACAGGTAGAGCAGATTCATGTTCTGGCTTTTCTGCTGCTGCTGCATGTGGAGCAGGCTCATGCTTTGGAAGATCAGATACTGCTTCTGGAGTAGGCTCATGCTTTGGAATTTCAGGTGCTGCTTGTGGAGTAGGCTCAAGCTTTGGAATTTCCGGTGCTGATTGTAGTGCATACTCATACTTAAATAGTGCTTCCTCATACTTTCCAGCTTTAAATAGTTCATTTCCCTCTGCTTTTGCTTCATTAGCATGTGCTAATGCTTTCTGTAAGCAAAGAAGGGTGTGATTTACCATGATTTAAATAAATTAAACAGTGGCAGTGTACAATGACAGCAGAAACGAAGAGCGGCTGAAACTGACAGAACAATAGAAGCATAATAGCACATAAAAATAAGGTTGCCACCTCAAACTAACAATCTAGAAACCGAAATTTCAGTAGGTACTTCATAAAAACACGGCTAAAGTAAGCACTACTTCATCGAAAAATGCTGAAGTTCTAAGCCTAACCTAATTCTACCTAATATAGTTAAATCCCAATGCACAACTTCATCGGAAAATTAAGGTAACACACCAACAAAAATAACACCAATGCCTCAACCAAACCCAAACTCGCATCTAACACGCTGTTCTCTACACATCAGATGACAAATTTAAGGGTAAAGGCTAAAGTTATAAACTCCCTTATTCAACCTAGCAGAATTATCATCCCAATGCAAATCTTGGTCCAGAAATTAAGTCGATAAACCGACGAGAAAACAACATTACAGCCCCAACCAAACCGAAAATTTGCATCAACACCAATCAAATGAAATCACTAAAATCAACATTGATTTCACAATTGATACTAACCAGTCAATTCATTCACTAGAACTGAAAAAACATTGAATTTATAAATGATACTCATATTTGATCTTCAATTGGTGAAAACAGGCAAATAATTCATATACCTAATCAATCAATTGAAGAAAAAAAAAACAACAATTCGAATCGAATCGAATAAACAAGTGGCGAGAAATAGACCTGATTAAGATCATCGTTAAGAGCATCCTCGTAAGAATCATCTTTAGCCACCGCAACAGATTGTTCTGGATGTTCGTCTCCGCCATTAAAGCTTGTTGAATTGTGTTGTTGTTCATCATCATCGTCACTATCGTGATCGCCGCCATCGCTGGCCGTTTCGAAACCATCGCAATCATCATTCACCACGAAACTCGTTTCTGCGCCGTTTTCGTCGGTCTTAGTATTGTTGTTGTTGTTGACGGCGACTGATTGTTGTTCTGATTCTTCTTCTTCGATTACCACCACCATTTTTGTTGGAGATGAATTGCAGTAAACTAGTATGAGTGTTGTGTTGCTTGAAGAAGAAGAAGAAGAAGAAGAAACGGTTTTAATTAATTTCTGCTTTATTTTTCTGGGGTTCTAGAAAGTATGGGAAACACCACACATCATCGCCATATCGGGTAATATTACTGCATCGGTCAATTAATACACTTTTGGGATTTTTTTTACTACCGGTTAAGAACTTAAAATTTCAGTAACTTTTCTTAAGAAGGTTTTACATTAATATTGTGGAAGGCGGATTCAATAACAAGTAGAAGTACTCAGTAATAAATAATAATAGACGTAGTTATCGAAGTAATGAAAGTAGTTATTATGCATTTTTTACTCGTAATGATGAAATAGAGCCTTTTTTTTTTAACCTACATTAGTTAACTACCTATAAGTCTACCACTGAGGAACAACAACGTCAAACTCGATCTCATAGAATTCAATTACTGGTCTCAATATGAGCTTGAAGCTTCATTCATACCTCCCGGATCTTATTCGTAATGGCGCCCTTTCATGCCTCGTTTCTTAGAGACTAGCTTGAAAGTGGCTCTATTTTATATATTCAATCCATATCCCAGTTCCAATCATTTATATTCGACAAAACAGATGTTGTGTCTAGGAGTGAGAGATTAACACTATACTTGTACAAGACAACCTTATACAAGTATTTGTGAAAATTAGATGATATTAAATGATTGATAAAGTGAGATTTGGACGAAGTTATTTATTAGAAATTAGTTTTTGGAGAGTCTTTTTCAGGTTTGGAGCAACTTCGCTTAATTGCTTACTAAACTCCACATGTGTTTGGAAGTTATGACTTTATAAAATGTGCAAGGCAAAAAAGAAAAAAAAAATCGGATATCTACTTCTCCAGCAAAGTATTTGAAACAAAGAATTTTTTTCCATTTATCATTCTGATGAACACAACAGCGTAAAAGGCTTTTCTTTGCTGCGCAAAACAACGGTGATAAACTCGTCCTAAACATTACTAATCTGAGTCTATGTAGACGTATTTTTATGAAATTTTTTTCACCGATCCTCATTTTGTTAGGTAAATAAATTTTATGTTTTATAAATATTTCCTTATATTAAATGGGTTGAGAATTTATTACTGTGATAATTCTAACTTAATTTGTCATATACTCAGTGTAAAAGATTTCTCTTTGCATAGTATTGACTATTGAGTTATACTCCGTTCCATGCAAAGACAGTAATATAACTCATTCCTATCATATAAGTTTATGATGGTTTGATCGTTGTAGTAGCAATCGCATCCTCTGAGATGGGATGCTTCAAAAGCCGTTACAACCATCCTTGCTTATTATCTCTTTCTAATCGACTGGATTTTAAAGATACTTGGATCCTATTTATGATTCTATATTAGAAAGATATGTACTGAATGAGTGTCACATCTAAGGCCAAGGTTACTCGAAAACAACATTTTCAGGGAAAATGCATACGTCTGGCCATTCCCTACTCCTCGGCCCTCTCTTATCTAGAGCCTTGGGCACGGACTAGTTATAGTTATAGGTGTCCGAATAACCCTTATGATTGTGGTGTTGAAATGAATGTTAGATAGAAAAAATGTGATTCAAAAGTAAAGCAATTAGATGAATTGATTTAGCTGAGGTTTCAGGTTTATTTTCGACAAAATGCATATATGTTGAAGGGAAATAAATGCACTGGGATGAAATTCAGAGCTTGAATAGTTTAGGCCAACTGCTAAAACTTCAGAAGATAAAACTTTCAGCCAAGGGACGTTACAAGGTTAAAATATTACTACCAATGATCAGAATACAGAGCGAATACGAGATTGAACTCTGAATGATCCTTCACAGGTCATATAGCCCTTGTTTCTCTACTAGAATCATATAAACATATCAGATGTCTCCAAAGAGACAATCATACTAATATATAATTCCCTAGGAAAGTGCCTCAAATGTCAGGCAACTCTCAAATATTATTATACAGGCAATTTCGTTCTATTTCTCGTATCATCCCTGGACCAGAACGCCTTCAGTGGTAACACTGTCTGAATATCCAGGAGTTGAAACCAAACCACTGAACACTCCATTGCTCCAGTAAATTTGGACAGATGTCATGGCTCAAACCAGGTTGCCTTGCTTAATCATCCCACTCCCCGTGTATCAATAGACACATCCAATAAGTGATTGATAACTTTGCCACTTGCTATTGCAGCTAATCTGAATCTAAAATCTCCGCAACAGGTATTCTGCAAAACCGTCTAGAGTCTCGAGACACTTCATTTTGATGTGGGATCAATGATCTCTTCTTCCGGCCCACAAATCCTTGCCCGGCAATTGAATCATACACATCTCCAGAGGCCACCTTTCCTTGGCCGTAGCTATTTTCAGCTGCATATCTGCAATATAAGCTTGTTACTAAACTTGAGTACGGGTGTTGGAAAGGGAATGTAACCAACAACCAAGCTCATTAAGCAAACCAAAATGGAGAAAAATGGAGGGGAGGGAGATTGAGAGATCCATTTTTCCTCTTACAATCTGTATCAAAAATTAAAATCCTTCCAATATGGGAAAGGGACTTGGAAGGAATATGGCATTGTCCCTCCCACTCCCTTCCGTTTGGCCTCATCCCCTCCCTTTCCCTCCTATTATTGTATCCAAACAGTAGGTTAAAAATTTTAAAAGCAATACTATGTGCTGCTTCATATACTAGTCTCTTCCTATACATTTGTCACATGAATCCTCTTTTTGCCTCATTCAGGAAGTGTCTGACTGGAAAATTTGGCTACGGATGTCATAACCATATCCTTAAATCTCATGTTGAACAGGGTAGAACCCTAGAACTGAAGAGTCCATGTAAAACAGAATACATAACAGCAAACGTCATCTATGGTTTTATACTTTTATGTTCCTTATATTAACTGCTTCGCTCTGACTATCGACAAAAGCATTTTGATGAGTCAAAATCCATAGAAGGTCGTAAAAAGTCAAATTAATGACCAACAAGATATTGCCATTGCAAAAGCGGCAAGTGCCAAGCGATGATACAAGAATCACAAACAATACCTCTCACGCAGAATTTGAAAAGCCTCCTTAGTTGCATAAGGCAACCCTGTCTTTGGATCCCGGTACCTATTTAACCATACAGATAGCATACAATTATTGCATAGCTTGGGGTTGGCAAATGTCAATGCATGGCAGAAGAAAACAATAGAAAGATCTATGCAGATTCAAAGACTTCTTTATGACAAATAGTCATACGCTGTATATTGTACACAACTCTACATGGTTATCCACACGATGAACCAGGCATCTCAAATGGCAATTGATGAAAAATATATACGATACAATCCTGACAATTGAGGTAACACATACGTTTTCATAATTAAACACATCCATTCTTTTTCTTTTGATGGCTTAGGAGAATACTGTGAATGTAAGATAACAAGCTGCTCTTATGCACCATTGGGCCATTGGCATAAAGCTTTAATTATTTGAACTGTTTAAATCAACACTTAAAACTTGCGAAGAACAACTTCAGAAGACATGTAAATCCAAACATCAAGTTGGTTATTGTAAGGATTAGATTACTGATGGTCACATTTACATTAAAGTCAAGTCAAATATTTCCATGCATGGGACACATACTACCACTAATTTGCAACTCTTACCTTGCAGGTAGCCCAGTAACTGCACACACAGCTTTTTTAGGATCTACAAGAAAATAAACAAGTGTATTATGCATCATCCGTTGAAACCAAAACAAAGATATCCAGGAGGGTACATGCGGAAACCAAAAGAAAAAAGAAAAAAAAAACTGTAATCCCACAAAGCAGGTGTATCAAATGCATGGTATTTGATTACTGATTCATCTCTCATTGCCAATCCCACATTGATATACCATCAAGGCTCAGCAAGATCAAGGACATCAATTTATAAAGCTGGCACCAACTTGGCACCTATGTTTTATAAATCCAAGGAGAATAAAATAAACGTCTCACATGGCTGTTCATAAGAACAGAATGTACGCGTAGAATGTACATCCGCGCACAAGTGTCTAATTACTATCCTCGAGTAATATTGGGGACCTGATATAACCTTAAGCAGTTTGAACATCAATGTTTAAAATGTCTCCATCTTAATTACGCAGGTAGAAAAATTCATACCAGTGTTACCATATTGGAAACTGTAATAGGCAAAGCATAAAAGCCGCAATTAATCAGCTACTTCAGTTGTCCTCAGTCCTCACAGTATAGCATTAATATAGACAATCATTTAAGTAGTTTTTCACATCTAATGGGACATGAACATGCATATCATACAGGATGGTCAACTTACAGGAAGCTAATTTTGTTGTCAGCTCGGATTCAAATTTTAGTCCGTTGTTGAATTCAATAAATGATTGACCTGCAAGATACGAGAAGTCTGGAGCGTAAGAACAAGCAACAAAGTAAATCTGATAGCAAGAATTCAGATAAAATCTACAACAACCTATGGCTAAGAATAACGAGAACTGCAGTGGTGAACTATGCAAACAAGGCTATCCCCATTGTACAAGTGACTGAATTCATTGGAGCGTTATCTTGGCATACCAGGGTAACTGTCAACTTAATTCAGAATTCAGAGTATGATTTATTGGAAATGTCACTCTAGGGATTTGCTTCCATTTAAATATGTTTGTGGTCCCATACTTTTCAAAAGACTCTGTTTTGGAATGTTATATCTTGGTTGAGAAGATATTCAAAGAATTGGGAGCTGGGGGTTTAGAACAAAATCATATGAAGGTCATCTGTGAAGTATTAATTCAGTCTTGAAGCCCTCGCGCACATATTGAGCGAGTGCATTTGCGCTTCTTAAGTTAATAACGCGGAAAGTAATAGTGATTTGTAGAGCTATCTCCTGGGATGGTTTCATTATCTACAACAAAATTTCCTTAATGGTGTGGGATTTGGTAGTAGGCTAAACCGCCTATGCATACTACTAAAGTAATAAGTTCAAGGATGAACTGACTGAAATATTGAAGCTACTAAGTAATAAGCTCCTTCAGTGGGTAGCTAGCAAAGCAGATATGAACAAAATGGATATATTACATCTACAATAAGAGGACAGGATGGTAGGATTATACTTGTAAATGTAATTGAAAGGTTGTCAGGTTAGGCATTAAGCCGAACCCCTGCTACAAAGGCTAGAAATGGATGACAAAATCTGACGCATACTTCATTGCTTCAGGCTATGGCTCATTGCAAGGAAGATTTCCTAACTTGTGTAGTGGGCAAACATGTTTGGCGTAGACACTATATGACTATATCCCAAGGGATGCTTTTATTCTAAGGTCAATTTTACTGGGAAGGCTTCAAGCTCAGGAAAGGTTACAAGGCTTGGTACCATTAATAGTATGCCTGTTTCTTCCTGTGTCATTTCCCGTGGGGATTGGATTGAGAAAACAGTGGAGATTCAGGAATGGGATACAACTTCCTATACCTCCTTACAGTCGGAACTCGGAAGTGGTATTTCAGTATCACGTCTGTGACTTACTTCAGAGAATTTTGCTGGGTTGTGTTGAGTGCTCTGATGAGAGACAGATGTCAATCTAATCGGGTTATTCTAAGGCTAGAGGTGATGGTCACTGAAATTCAGTATGATTTATGATTATAGACTTAAGTCTTAAGCATACAGATACAATTACTTGCTAAGCACTGAAGATCAAAATTGAGTTGCCATGTACTCTGTAGTAAATAATGCTAAAGCAGTAAGTTCAGTTAAGTTCAATGATAAAATTACATATTTTTCCCAGAGAAATGTACTTTTTGTTGGATCAAGAGTAGGCTGTAACAGGCAGTGCGATTTGACTAGAAAATAGTTCAAACACCAGCAGAAGAACAACCACTTGAGGGACCAAGACCTAATAATTCCACTTTCGCTGTTACAAATTCCAAAGAACCAAAATAGATGGCTTCTCTTATTCTACATACTAGACCCAACTAGCTAGTCAGTGAAAATGCAAATCTTCAGCTGACTTTTAATAGTTACCGTAATAATAATACAAAATGCAGATAAATTTTGGAAGATTTTCCAGAAAAATTGACTTCACTTAGTTGCAGGGCTTTTCTCTGAGGCATCGAGCATGACGTTCAAAGGGCCAGTTAATAATTTTAGCAGCACTGGAAGTTATTATAATTTTTAAACTAGTCATTCCGTAAAAGTCACTGTACAGTCAAAATTAGCTCATAGAATATTATTCCCTCCTGTTCAAATACTTTTAGTTCTTTAGGTTAGCAGGGTTAGAGGGGTGGAGATAGGTTTTAGGAGCGAAGGGTAGTTTCCAGTGGCCGAGGGTCAATTGTTAGTGGTGGGAGGGCGTTTCCGGGAGTTGGGTGCCAAACTACTCCGGCAGTAAGAGAGCATTATTGACGGAGATGAAACGATTTTGGGGGGTTGGGTTGTTTCTAAAGCAGACGAGGCAGTTTCCAGTGAATATGGGTTGTCTCCGGTGGGGTGGGGTGGGTTGGATTGGGTGGGGAGGTCAATTCAGGATGGAGGCAGTGTGAGTGGGGCAGTGGGCAGGTCTTGTAGGGCAGGGGTGGGTGGTGTGGGGAGTGATCAGGGAAGGGTATAGGTAATTGTATGGGCCAAAAACCATTTGCATAGACCGATCCATCACCAAACATAAAAGTTTGTTATTTTTCAATCTTCGGAGGGTCTTAAAGCTCGGTCCTTTGATTTGTCTATTTTTTCTAGCTCTGAAAGTAATTTATCAGTGGATCACACTTAGTTTGAGAAGGCGAAAAACGCACTGAGGCGATGGACTCCCAAGGGGCTGAGGCGCAAGGCACGAGGCGAAGGCGCGCGCCTTTTGCACACGAGGCGCACTGATTTTTCAGAAGAACATCCATATCTTACAATCAAATTTTATGTGAAAAAACTTACCATTTTTGGAGATATATCGTAATTGTGGCCCAGTATACACAGCCTTATGCACAATAGCTCTTTTCTTAACTTCTTCTTCCCTTGCTAAAACACGCTCCAAGTTCCTCAAATTCATAATTTCTGCAAAATCAGAACATGATTCAATAAAGATTACAAACCTCTCAGATGTCAAACGGCCGTATACATCTATAAGTCTATAACTCACTTCAGGGGTAACAGAAAAGACGAAACCTGTCTGAGCAGCTTCCAGGAGCATTTCTTCCTGAGTCATTCGTTTCTCCTCGCCTTCCTTCTTCCTTTTTATAGGCTGCTAGGTAAAAAATGCAAATAGTTCACTGCATCAGAATTGTATGGGTTTCTGCAACAAACAGATTATACCACATACTACGCAGTGACCTATTAGCTATAGTAGGTATACTAACGATAACATCATCCCAATGTCTCGAAGGCTTCCACTCCGGATGGGTCAAATGCATCACAATATAAATGCGCCAATTTAGTGAGCTATTTTGCCTTGTATCATCATATCCAAAGCCATCGGATAGTGAAGTATGGCTCCATTAAAATTGGAAAAAGCAGTACTTTAAATGAGAGATATTTAACAAGCCTACTAATTTGCATTTCAGACTTCAGAGTTAATATACAGACATAATTCACGGAGCAAATCTTATCTTAGCCTGGGCAAAAAAAAAATGACCTTTGTTGTAGCCTGTAATGCAGCACGTATTGCTTCTCGTTCAGCCTGTCTTACAATGACAGCAGTTCTCGTGGATTTTCTCACAGTTTTTTCTCCTTCAACTTCATCTGTGTCCTCAGCATGATCCGGAGTGGATACTTGTTCAGAAAGCTTCTCATCATCTTCAGCTTCGTCCGACTTAGAGACATCCATCATCATTTCGTCTCTCAGACTTTCCTCCAATTTAGAAAGGTCCTTCTTTCTCTTCTTAGGAGCGGGCTTTCCTGAATATATCAGCCGCTTCTTTGGTGGCCTGTCCTTCGCCCTGACAACAATCAAATTTCTAAGCCACTGACGCCAACAAAGATGTCCTAAAACATACTACCTCCATCCGAAATGTTGTCCCGTTTGACTTTTAGTCTGCCCATGTCAACTTTGACCATTAATTTCTCCATTTATAATGTAAAATTAGGCATGTTTGATTTATCAAAACAAGTATACTAATACTATCACTTTTAAATTTTAAAACTAATGTGTATTGTGATACAATATATGTCAAAGTCGGACTCTTTTGACCACCAAAGTCAAATGAGGATAATGTAAATAAAATTGAGGGAGTATATGTTTACAACCAACCTTGCCTCTGCTTCATTTTGTTCTTCATCATCAGGCTCGGACACCTAAAGCAAAAGGCATGAAAAATATAACTCAAGAATGCACCACTGACAATGGAACATGCACCAGAAACTAATGTTGTGAACTTAAACTCACATCCTCGTCAAAGTCACTATCAAACTCATCAGCAACGTCTCCCTCATCTTCATATTCATCATCATGCTCTTCCTGAAATAGACGCCAATAACCATCATAAAAGACTCATTCATACCATACTATTAGAAAAAGCACCATAATTCAGGATTAGTTGTCTTGAAAGATCAGACTCTTGTACAAAGTATTCTTTCTTTCAGTCCTCGCTACAGCTCGGAAGGAAACAGAATAAAGAAAATTAAACACAACCCACTAACAAAGCCTATATGAGCCCTAAGTAATACACATAACAATCTTTAAATTCAAACAAACCACAACCAACAAAATTTCGCAAATATCAGCTAACATCGCAGGTCAAGTCAATCTGTAAATGGATGGTAGTACTAATGACATGGGTTCATATCCCGTTAGCAACAAAACTAACCTTTTCACTCCATTTACACACAAGAAGAAAAAAAAATTAAACAGGCTTAGTCTGTGTTCTTTAGGACTGAAACTAAATAAACAAAACTGAACGGAAATGAACTGAACTGAAATGAGATGAATTGAAGTGAACTGAAATCAAGTCCAAAAGTACTGGGCAGTTAATACACTTGCATATAGTTTCATAGTTAGCACACAAAAATAAAAATAAAAATAAAAATAAAAAAAGCAAATCAGTAAAAGCTCAAACATAAATAAATTCAATTAGTCTGTTGTAAGACGGTTTTATTGCGAACGCATTCACAATCATGAAAGATAACCTCTTTAAGGGCATCTTGATTCCAGAAAGCCTCGTCCTCCTCAGCTTCATCATCAAGCAATTTGCTCATCCTGATCAAATTACCAAACCCAAATCAAAATCAAAAATAAACAATCTGGGCATCTAAAAAATAACATAAATTCAACGGTAATTGTTAGTATTAACCTTTTTCCTCTAGTTGCTCGAGAGGTGCGATCAAGGATTGCCTGCTGTTCTTGTTTTGAGGATTCCATGATTATTCTTCCAGGAAATCACACCGATTAACAATGCTGAGGATTTGAGATTGATAAATACAAATTCAGCAGCAGCGGTTGAGAATGAAATGATGGGGAATGAATTGGGAAATTAGGGTTTTGGAGCAAATGCAGAATTAAATTATAGAAAGAAGAGCGCGGGAACCTGGGATTGATGAGTAAAAGCTTGCGGGTGAACAATACTAGGGAGTATTGACTGGACTTCTGAGACTCTGAGTCCCCCAAGCGGAAAGGCTAGCACGGCTTCTCATTGAAGAGGATCTATCCGTCACAAGTTTGTGACGGGCGGGGTATATTACGCATATGGGTACTTTAATTTGTGTCTTATCTACGCATGTGTGATATTTAACTCGTTATAAGTTTGTGACGGATATTCACCAGGAAGACTTAGGCTCTGTTATTTCGGGTTTAATTTTAGATCAATTCAGTTCAGCTTAGCTCTATTCAGTTCAGTTCTATTCAACTTCATTCAGTTTAGTTCAGCTAAGCTCCACTCCATCCAATTCAGCTAATTTCAACTTTACTCGTCTTAAATTTAATAGTTATTATTAATTTTGCTATCAATAATACTTTTTTTTTTTAACATTAACATTACACAAATTCTCATTTGTGACGGAGGCTATCCGTCACAAGGTGAAGACGGGTCGGGCTGATGCCACATTGTGAGAATATGGATAAAGTTGGGGGTTTGCTATATCACGCCCCCTATTTTACTTGTTACGCCCCCTACTTTTTCTTTTATTCCTACTTTGCCCTTGGA
>JAYMSF010000025.1:10000-25432 GCA_036897335.1 Silene vulgaris | reverse complement strand
AAAATTCTTTATTGCAGCTAAGGTGCCATGCACCGCACTACGAACTATAGAGCGAAGCGGTTTAAAACAAAAAATAGGAAAGTGTGTCAAAGAGGTATAAAGTATAGCATTGTTTGACCGAAGCGTGTATTAATGTTTGTTCTTGTTCTTTGTGAAAAGCATAGGGTTGAAGTGGCTTGGCTTAGGTGAAGAAGCGGATAAATGCCTCAAAAGGTAAGGAAGGGGGGAGAGAGTAACTACTTCAAAGTTACACACCAGCCGGGAGTGGGACATATTGGGCTAGGCAGCGCGTACATCTTGGGTTAGGGAGCAGACCTCGTACACTAAGCGAGAGACTGATGCCTCCACCGGGTATCCAAGCTCGTTTCATACGCTAGTCGTAAATTCTGCTAATAAAAATATACGTTTAGAAGCTCTTGCGGGTGTTCCCTCGTTCACGAGATTTTAGGGGCCTTAAAACGCGCTTTTTCTATATAATCTTTCTTAAACCACATGCTCAATCACTCCCGAAATAAATTCTATGGCCACGTAAGCGCATTCTACGGCTCGTTTCACCTCCCCGATGATAGATCCTATGCCTGGGCTTTCAAACGTAGCTTTTTCTATATAAGATTCGCGGGAAGACCAATTGAGCACCCGTTTCGTCTATCAATTCTCTCTTTGAACCGTACTTGAGATAGATTTTGGGTTAGCAGTTAGGTTCGCAGTCAGAGATTCGTAGTCAGAGAGCTTAGACTTGGGACTGGTTTCATCGAGTTCATCCGGGGACTGGTTTCATCCGTAGCTGCAGGTTTGAGTACACGTTACGACCTATAATGCTTAGACTTTATACTCATATAAGATAGATTGAGGTTAAGCTGGAAAGCGTACACAGGATACTGCCTTAACAACAGGTCCATAACAACTGAGCTACTTGGTGGCATAACAACCGGTACACCGTACTTTCACCTGCTACTCAAGGAAGTAGGATCATTCCTCTAACCGCGTATCGTATACACGGGTATGGTTAGCCAAAGCAACTTCATCACATGCCCTCTTACCTTGATCCGAGAAGACTTGCTGCTCTTGATTGGCCACTAGAAGGAGATAGGAGAGCACCCCAAACAAGAAGTAGTATGGGATGGCTTTCCCTGTTGAAAGGCCTATATTAGACATAGGTCACAGGGTGGGCCATGCACCATCAACTAAAGAAGACGGATCTTCCTTACCCCTTCCACCAAGTTGCCGGCCAGGAGACAACTAACCAGAGAGTGGGTGCCATTCCCTGTACCGATAAGCTGCTGCCTAACGAGACAAGACAAACCATTCCACCCAGCCTGTATTCACTGCACGTGCATGTGCCGCATCAAAGTACTTTGTGCTGTGATTAGAGTCAAGGCAGGACTTCTCATTCATTCGCGTTCCCGTTGCCCAATGCCTTCCTTTTCCCACCTTGTCCCTACCTTCCTATCTTTTTAATTTAAAAAAATATTAAAAATTAAATTAATAAATTCTTTTTTTTTAATTTAAAAAGAAAATACATAATATAAGAAAGAGAGGCCTTAGAGACGATATCCTTTATGCCGGTGTTGGCTTGTTGGTTGGAACTCCTTTAGCTCTTATAAAATACGTATATAATAGATAGAATCTAATTAATATATATACTGCTTATTCTAATTCTATATTCTAGAAGGAAAAGCATGTTGAGATCAATCTTCCTTATGTGCGACATCAACTGTAAGCCACGTCTTTCTTAGAATTTAAAATAGAGCATAACATGCGTAGTGAGTAGTCCCGTTATTGTCTTAAAGGTACGGATAGAATGTTAACTATAAGTATTCGACTGGATAGATAGGATGCTTACAAAACTGTTCTAAGAATGTATCATCTGCACCTTATGTTTGTGTAGCCTCTGTCTTCGTATACCCCGGAGTATCCCATCAACGTGTTCTCCTAACGTTATTATATATAGTAAGCCAGGTAGAGACATTACATTATAGGGCTGCTCGCTTCGTATAGAAAGCTTACGAACCGAACTTTCTTTGTTATGCTCCTAACTCTACACACACTCCGTTTATAGGGCTTTTAATAAAGGACCAAGATCTCCTATGAAATATAAAAGATCATTCATACATAGCATAACCAAATCAGTCTTTAGCTGAAGCTTGTTTAGCCAAAAAGAGAGTTGTGCACTCCGAACTGAAAGGAAGGACAGCGCCCAAACCTCCTTTTGCCCCGAGGAAGGGAGACTCTCTGCCCATACCACATGCACGAATTAAAGAGAAAGCTTACTAATAGGTAGAAAGTCAGGGTTACTAATAGATATATATATTCATTCATGCACACCCAGCCCCCCCATCTGGTCATACGTACTACCTTACATACACGGTTCCTATCGTATCATATCATATATTCTCAACGGTCACAGGAAACTGATCTTCTCTAAGGCCCCTGCCGCTTCGTCCGGATCAGCTTTTGAGGCATACCGAAAACGTTCACACTTTCATTTAGGATGTTTTAAAGAATGCTTCCCGCTCTTTGATTAAAAAATTCTCTGATCGGGTGTACTGTAAAACTTTCAAAATGCCAGCCAGTAAAACAAGTAATGAATAACATGGCTTTCTCATTTATACCCTTCCTTTCGTCGAGCCAATTAGACAGACCCGGCCGATCTATTATACCCGTAAACCTGAGGTTGTCTTCCAGTTTTTTCGCCTAAGCGAGCGCAGGTGCTTTACTTTAAATAAGAACGCGCCATCTGTTGGATTTCGAGATGAATGAGCTATCCCTACGTGTCCCTAGGAAAGAGACTAAGAATAAATCGCGCCTTTCTTTGCTTTGGTACTATTCGCAGTCCCCTGCTTCCGCGTAAAAACATATAATATAAAAGGGCTGATCACTCTTCTCCCCAACGGCGGCTACAGCGCCTTTTACGGGACTTGGAGTCTCACTCTCGTCCCCTCATATCTTCTCCCAAAACAAAGGAAGACTTCTAAGTGTGGTATCTCGGTAATATCTTTCACCTACATAAACAAGATCTCGGTTGAGAGCTCCTTTTGGTCCCCTTATCTCTTATTATACCCTTCAGTTGAATACCGCAAGACCGGTTTCATCGTATTACACCAGCGAGTAGAATACAAAGATAGATCTATCTTGTGCTTAACCCAAATTAGTTGAATCTAGGCTAAGAAGAGAGGAAGAAGGCCTATTTAACATAACGGGCAGGCTGGTATCGGCAGGGGTGGCTTCCCAGTAGCGCTTTCGATGAGGGAAAAGCCGCATGTAATAGAAAAGAAGGTAGCCGGTGCTAACACTAACAAGGTCTCAAGGAAGGGGGTATAGGCTCGGCAAATAGCCTTGATCGGCTCTTGGTATTCGATACCCTCGCGTCCAGACTAAAAGGGACCAAAGCATCCAATTCATAGGCTGCGCCTTTGATCCTCTTTTAAAGCTTACTTACCAGTAGTATAGCCACGATGCCACTAAGGGAGACTCCTTGGAGGAAGACTACTCCCAAAGCCCATCTATTCGATAAGGTTATTAAACAACCATATATATCCAATCTTTATTGGATGGTAAGCTCAGTACTAACTCATTAGCTACAAGCTAGAAACTCATAGCATGTCCCACTACCCGTAAAAAGAGAGTCATGCATGAAAGACTTCCGAGGATAGTCCGAGTGAGATCATAAAACCAAATCGGATAGGTATCGGAAATGAAAAACATGCGCCCATGTGGAAAACCAGATAAGCAAGTCACAAAGAAAAAGAAATTGACGCAGAAAATGTCCCATAAAATTAATTCGGCATCGGCAATAGGCTCTTTAAGAGCTTTATACAAATAAAAAAACGTTATAAACGTTAAAGTCTTATATAGCAAAGCTAGTCTTATCTTATAAATAGACTTAGTTAGTATAGGAAGATAGTCCCATCCCCATAAATAGGTAATCCTGTACGCTTTTATATTGATATCCCTGTCTTAACATCTTCCTTAACTCTAATCCCATACTTCTTTAACAACCAGACGACTAACGTAACAACCGGCTCGCTTCGGGACTACACTCGCTGCTCCGTAAACTACGCTTGTTGGAGCGAAGCAGATGTTAGCATTAGGTAGCTCATGGTTGGAACGGTGCCAGCAGCTGTTAGTTAGTCTTCGGCTTCACAAAGGGATAGCGCATTAGTCTGCTATTAAGCTACGGCAGATATGCTACTGAACAAAGAAAGATACAGCGTACTTTCTTTCTGGGCATTGAGAACGAATTCAGAATCAAAGCAGGTGGAATGTTTGGAACCGAGCCCTACCTCTGAGAAAAGAGATCGGATCAGCAGGGACTAACTCAGAAAAGAGTGGGGCTGATTGGGTAAACAAAGGTCCCTATTTCAAATCGTACCTATAATCTTTTCTTCCTCTTTACCTGTAACTTTCTAATAACAAAAGACAAAAGAAGGCACAAGAAGAATAAGGTCAAAGATTTCCAGACGGTTTACCTGAACCCTATTCAGGATCAGGATCCTCAGATCAATTATAATCAGTTTATGAAGAAGACGAAGTCCAAAAAGCAAGATCCCTGGTTGTTGCTGGCTCACCTGGTGTACAATTACGAGTACGAAAGAACGGGTCTACCCAAACAAGCTACTTTTCACTCAACTCATCCGACGATTCATCCTAAACCATAGATGAATTCTTCGAAAGGCGACTGACCAAAGAAAGCTCTTACGATATGTATGGATGGCAGACGTGCGACATCATAGTTTTTATTAAACCCACCTTAATACTAGTGGCAAGCGGAAAGATTTTATAAAGTATTAAAAAGTATGCATAGGTAAAGATGAACGAAGTACGTCGTATAGAAAGTCTATCTCAGACTGCTCAGACGCGGAAAAGTGGCAATCATCTTAGCATGCCCCCTTAGAATAGGGTTTTGGCGCATAAATAAAAGTCAGACTGCCTCATCAGATAGAAGATCAAGGTTCTTTCCGACATGTCTAAACGAGTGTAGCGTATCATAGATTGAATTTGGTCAGAGAATGCCAAATCATTAATTTGTTATATCACTATAAGTGAGTAGGATATAATGGCTGGCTTTACGAACCTACTGCTGGCAGTCCTTAGTCTTATCGTGGCTATCTTTGGCCGAAACCAGCTTACCTGCCCACTTCCTGTTCCTGTTCCCTAAAAGTCGGTAAAGTGGTCTAAGTAAGAAAAAAGCCCGGCTGGAAGGAAAAAGTTCGAATTAAAAGTCCGTTTATTAAGGAAAATCGCTTGAGTAAGCAAAAAGACCAGTTTCTTTTAAAAATTGCATTTGATATCAATCATATAAAATGAATCGTCAAAGCCCAAGGATAAGTACAAGTTTCGTCAGCCAAAAGACTTTTCTAAGTTCAATGGCAAAGCAAAGCTATTTATATTTTTTAATTTAATAAGTATGTTAATTGATGTTTTTTATTTCTAATTGATAGAGTGGATTAGAAGAAAGAAGATGAGCCATATATATAGAAGTTTAAGACCCCGTGCCCTTACCCTTTGGCTTTAACTGGATTTAAGATGGAAATATTAGAAGAATATGCTAGGGTTGGGTGGAATATGCGGCTACAAGTGCCTGCGCCAAGGGTAAACAAGACCTTTGACGCCTTGTTTGAGATGAGGACAGCTCCCCTGGTTTGGTCTCTTTAGGACCTATCTTATCCAGCCAACTGACTTCTTTTTATATAGTGCCTTTCTTTTTGAATTAGCTTTAGCTTTAGATTGAACTCACTCCCTAAAGGGTAGGCCCTAACCACTGATGGACTCTTTCCTTTACTTTACTTTGCTCTAAGAATCTCATGAAACAAGCGAGTGAAGGAGACGAAGCGAGCCCAACATTAGCTGAAGAAGCGCCTTAGTCTTGTTGTTCGAGCTCTACTTCTGTTTGTCGAATCTACCATCTGGGTTCGTAGACAGAGGCATAAAAGGCAATCTAAGAGAAAGAGAGGGTATGGGCCGCCGCTCGAGAACGAGTCCTTAAACGACTGGCAATATCGTTAATTTAATTAAATATTAAATATTAAATATTAAATATTAAATATTAAATATTAAATAAAGGCTCGTCAACGTAGAATACGGGGATTCTGCGCTTGGGCGAAAACAAACAGCTTTATGACACAGCCGGTCTAATTGGGTTAAAGTAAATTGACCAGCGAAAAACCGGGAACAATAAGTATGTTTTGGAGGTCACCTCGGGAATTGACAAAAAAGAATGAAACGAGCAGAGGGTTCGACCCGCCTTGTTGGTATTGATTCCCTTTATCCGCCGTACTAATGAAGAAAAGATAGGACGAGGTGCACCATTACATTAAATGATTAAGTAAGCGTATTTTACTATTTATTATATACGATACGGTTCATGCATTTAGGAATTGGCCAGTATGTTCCATCACCTTTCCGCCTCTCTTGGCTGGTTTCTATGAATTATCCTGGTTTTTGCTCGATAGGACGGGCAAGCTATTCCAATAGAACAATCTAAATTGAATAAATAGACGGGACTTTCGATAGAAAAGTCACGGCATAGCATATAGGTTAGCGAAGCTACTATAGTTACAGGATAATTACGAAATACATGAGCGGATGAGACTCCTTCTGAGGAGACTTCTCCAGATACTGATGCGGATAGGACTTCTACTGATATTGCCGCTAAAGCAGATTCTAATCATATCCCTGCCCCTGGAAGAGCATCAAAAGAAAGAGCAACTTTAGCTGATGATGAAAGAAAGGTCCCTAGATATCTCTATAGACACAACACAGGTAAGATCTCTCTTTCCCTTTCCAATTACCAACCAATGCAATCACCGCACCCTGCCTTGCCTTCCCCTTGACACCTTGGCATCGGTTTCTGAACAATCGGATCAACACGATCAAGCACCGGATTCAGAGTCATCAGAAGCAGTTCTACAGCCACAGGAAGACCCATAGTTGAATCAATGCAATGCTATCATCCAGGGCACCGCACCCGCTTGCTTTCCTATCTTATTGAAAAGAAAGGGCAATTAAGCGGAATTCATGAAGCGAGCAAAGGAACGAACGAGTGAAGCGAAGCGAGTAGAGAAGCGAGTGTGTTGGATAGACAGGTTAAAATATTAAATATAATTTAAGGAAGAAAGACTCTTTATATAAGAACCTGATCCTACTTCTAGTGAAGAAAGCTGCTTTCATCGGACACAGCAATTGGAAAAAGAAAAGACATAAAGGGAAAGCGAAGCTGACTAACCGTCTGCCCTTTCCGAAAGATATCAATAGGAAAGCCTATTTCCACAATGTGAGAAAGAAGTCAAAACATCTATAGATTCACCGGATCAATTACCGGATCCGCATG
This sequence comes from Silene vulgaris, assembly GCA_036897335.1. Classification (NCBI taxonomy): domain Eukaryota; kingdom Viridiplantae; phylum Streptophyta; class Magnoliopsida; order Caryophyllales; family Caryophyllaceae; genus Silene; species Silene vulgaris. The sequence goes on along the minus strand of JAYMSF010000025.1, from coordinate 18,102 downwards.
ATCAAACATTTTCAAAAGAAGTGAACTCTCTGAAAGAGAAAGACGAATCATTCTTCTTATTATGACGTTTATTTTATCTAAACTCAAGCCTCTGGCTAGATCAGAAAAACAAAGATAAAAAGGAGCTTCTCCAGAAGAAGGTCCCGAAGACGTGGAAATTGCTGATGTTGCAATCGAAGCTGTTGATGATAGTGGAAAAAGAGGTCCAACATTATAATAAAATATATATTATAGGAATCCATATCTTTACTTGTCTAAGCACGGACCTTTACAGCAGCTACTTCTACAGAAGCTACAAGCCCAATCCAACTACTAAACTACAATTAGAAATAGAAAGACAAAGGGAGTGGATCCTACGAGTATAGATCCCTTAATCCTCTAATATAATAATATAATATAAACAAAATGACCTCTCCCTCTGATCGAGGAAATGAATGAAACGAGCTGGCTGTTAAAGTATGGGTGCTTGGTTGGATGACTGGCAGATAAGTCTGTCTTCCCGATCCTGATGAAGAAGTAGATGCTGGTCCTGTTACTGCGATGAATCCAGTTTAACCCCCTCGCCTGGTTTTAGGACAGAAGTCGCTTCGTCCCCTTCTTTAATCTTACCCATAGCCAGCTCATTCTGCTGCTTCAGTATTAGATATGCTTGTGGTTAACCCGCATTTGAGTTTAGTCAGGAAGCGAAGCTCACTTTCATTTGAAAGAAAGCCCAAGCAAGCAAAGATTCCGCCATAGCCCCAAAAAATAAAAGTATATGATATAGTATGATATGATCGCGCTTAAACAGCATTCTTAAAACGTAGTTTAGGAGCTAAACATAAACAGGCTGGTCATAAAGTCGAACTGGAACTAGAACAGGGGCGGGAAAACGTATATATACGTATCAAAGAGGGCACCTTTGGCGAAGAAAGCGAAGAAAGCGACTCCTTCATCGGACATTCATTCCTACCCTGTCCTATCCTATCCTATCCTGTCTTGTCTTGTCCTTGAGCTAGATAAGCTTGAATCACACAGCCGGGTCATACTAAGAGGAAGGTGTAGGCTATACTTTTATATATTAGTATAGAATGAAGCACTTGCCCCTTCTCGTTCCCCTTATCTAATCAAACTTGCGCATTTGCATTATAATTAAGTTTAGGGAAAGCAGGAGAACAGCTGGATTCAATGCCTCTTCGAGGGTCATACCATTACGGGACTAGTTCTTCGTCATTTTCTCGTATCTAATCCCATGAATTAAGGGGAAGTACCCTAAGACTTGAGGCATTACGCCCTTCAAGCGCGTATCTGTCCAACCACAACTCCTATAGCTGATTTCGTCGAGAGTCGAGAAAAGAAAGGCTGAACTCGACCCCTGTCTAATGGTTAAGGAGTCTTATCCTCAGCTTTCAGGTATACCTCAGTGTTAAGAGGTAAGTGAAGTATTCGAAGCTAGCAATAGAGCTACTGACGTACGTGGCATGGCAAGCAAGTGCCTGCTTCCTTTTGCTACTGAAGAAAGACAAGGGCGGAGCTCATCCTTACTTGTGGGAATACATATGTGGACACAGAATCTACGTGCACTCACCGACCCATCCTCAACAGTACTCTTTATTGGACCTATTCTCTGTTACCTGTACTGTAGGGAGGAGCGGGCTTCCTGCCCGATGTGGCTTCGTTTTGACACGGTAGGAAGGCTATGGCAGAATGAGTTCTCCCTTGGGCCTATGTCTGTACCTTTGTCTTAGGTACTGTCTAGCTTAAACCCCCAGGTTAAAGTCGACTAGCTGAGGTGATTGAAGTAGAAGTACAGGATGCGTTTTAATCTTCTTTCAGGGCTTTCTTTATCCTTGACTCTAGGGGTAAGAAGACTAGGGAAAAGCATTGTATGCCCGATAAAGCGCATTGGCCAATTTGAGTCTCGGTCTAACCAGTGCTTCTTCCTAGCTGCTATTGAATTCACTGCTAGAATGGAAGAATTCCCAGCTCTTGTTCTCGGATTTCCATATACGAAGAAAAAGGGAGTCTATTCTAGATACAAAACCGCCCTTGCTTGGGGTTCGATTCGTCTATGAACTCCTACCGGAATGGAATGACAAACCCTAGAAAAGAGTCCTAAAGGGAGGGAATTTTAAAAAGTAACTCTTTCCAACCTTTTCCATCTATAGAGGTAGGTTTTCGAAAGTAAATTTTTTTTTGCGTTGGTTTTTCCAATGAAAGAAAGCACTTTTTTTTTTCTCATTCGGAAGGCTCACTCCCACACTCTGACTTCAATGATGGGAACAACCTCCGCACTCCGGCGCTCCAATGAACAAGAGTTCTCCGCCTTACTATATTTAATTTAGAATAGTGGTAGATCTTTCGGGAGTCACTTTCGTAACTTATTTATAAATGTTATACCCGGTGATATTATCTCTTTCCAAGAGTACTACCCTGTACGTAGTCTATGTCTGGAAAGCATACTTGACAGGAGATAGACACAGGCGGTAGAGAGGTCCCCCACTCCGATTCCCGCCCCGTTCGCATTCACTTATGAAACGCACGCATCGTCTGTTTTTGTTTACTGAAAGCTTAAGAATACGCGGTTCTTTTGATGCTACCATTAGAGTAGCTTGAAACAGGTAAACTTTAACTAACTGAGGAAGTTTCAGCAGTTTCCGCCCCAGCAAAAGACAGGAATGCGGTAGATAGGGCTGTTGATGTTTCACTTTTTGATGGTGTTGGGGAGAAAGGCCCCTTATAATCTTAATACTATAATAAGAAGAATCTTAACTTGGCTAACTAACAAGGGACCTTATTTAAATGCTCCTTTCCTTGAATTTGAGGACGAAGGCGCAGTCGAAGAAAGAGATGCGGTAGGGGTTGATGATGGATAGACAGGATAGACAGGATAGACAAAACCTGTATAGAATAGGAATAAAGACTTTCCTTCCTTTCCGCGTCTAATCCCGGACCTTCAAACAAAACAATACAAATAGAAGGATTAAATCAGATAAGGAATAGAGAAGTTCTTACTACGTCTTCATGCTCATGCTATAGAGTAGTCAACAGGAATCATCAACCCAATAAAAGTCTTCCGGCGACATGATTCCGATGCGCACTCGGAAACATAGTCTTGTAAGTTTGAATTTTTCTTAGGTCCGCCTTACAAGACTATGCTCGATGCGCTTAACGAAAGGGAACTCTCTAAATTATTTCAGAATTTTCTTCGTAATTAAGCAGCATCCTTTAAGTGAGTAGGGGTGCGCCGGACCGCCGACGAATAATAGGTACCCACACCCCAGGCAGAGTTAGTGAGCCGTGTAATAGGCGACCATTTCGCGCGGTTCGGGGGGCACTTGAGTCAGCCGCCGGCGCCCGACTGCGTCTTGACCCCTATCCAATTTTTGGGCCAATTCCCTCTTCGTACTACCAAAAAATGAGATTCTTGCCGAATCCGAGTTTGCTGCTCCAACCATTACCAAACTAATACCTATTCTGTTTAGTACTTCAGGTGCTTCTGTTGCGTATAATGTAAATCCCGTAGCGGATCAATTCCAACGAGCCTTTCAAACTAGTACTTTTTGTAATCGACTCTATAGCTTCTTCAATAAACGCTGGTTCTTCGATCAAGTTTTTAATGACTTTCTAGTCAGATCGTTCTTGCGTTTTGGATATGAAGTCTCATTCGAAGCTTTAGACAAAGGTGCTATTGAGATATTGGGCCCCTATGGTATCTCGTACACATTCCGACGATTGGCCGAGCGAATAAGTCAACTTCAAAGTGGATTTGTTGTGCGAAGAGTGCGTTATGACCCGTGGCCGCCTGCCTTGTTATACCAGAAAGGGGGGCGGCTCCTCCGTTGTGGGTAAACGGGAAACCCGACTCTACGAACCCGAGGAAAGGCTGCACAGCAGTAGTAGGGACGTTAAGACCGGAGCTTTTTGTAGTGCTAGCAAGAATGCAAGTGAATAAATGGCATTCCCTAGCGAGTGAAATGCTTACGCCCCTTTAGAATGAGAAGTGGGGCCAGCAAAAGAGCTCGTTCTTCAATCTTAAAATTCGTAAGATCATGACTTTACTAATAGAATATCAATCAAGGTTAGGGGGCTGAGAAGCTGTTGCTTGCTGCTTGCTGTCTACTTCGCGAGCCTTATGCGCTGTGCCCTGTTTTTTAACTTCCCTTTTTTCTTCCGTCCACGAGGTTCTGAAGGAAAGAAAGGGGCGGCTATCTGGCGGGAGTCGTTTCGGTTGTATGCCACGAGGTCCCTATGGACAAGGGGACAAGTGAATTCTCGCTTTTGAGCGCAGGCAGCCTTCTACCATCCATCCCATTGCATTCTATCGTCTCATATTGTACTGTACCGTATCAGACCAGATAGATCTATTGAGTGAGATAAAGGTAGTGTAACTAATTAGATATTCTTTCTTTTTTTATTGATATTGATAGGGATCCCATTCATTCCTAGATTCCCGTCACTACGGATTAATTGTCCCTACCTAACTACATGGTAGTGGTCTAGAGAGCGCAATTGCTAGAGCACGGGAGAATGAAGAGTAATGATTTCAGCAAGAGCAGCCGGCTTTTGACTTAACTCTACTATAGTGAGTCTAGTGACTACTATAGTAGAGTTAAGTCAAAAGGTATAGTATAGCAGCCTTTCCGAGCGAGCCTCTGGGATCTCCTGTAAACCCCCATGATATGATGTGGTAAAGGGAGGATATTAGGGGAAGCAGTGAGTGGAGATTCTCCTGCAGAGAGCCGGATGAGGGGAGACCTTCACGTCCGGTTCGGAGGGCGGGGATATCCCGACCCTACTATCATTATGCCTTTGCAATGTTACTTGGTTCAACTCTATTTGTGACCTTTTTTTGTATGTGGGACTTTCTATCTTCTTGGGTAGATAATCGATCGTCGTTCATTTGGATAGTGAGTAGTTTTTATAATAATAAGTCAAGTCAAGAATAATAATCGAACTGGAGGAGCTTGCCGGGATGGCTTGGTAAGCAAGCAACCAGGCGCCAACTCCCAGTTCTTTCTCTTCTTTCTTTTTTAGTTTAATGACAGTTCATCAAAACAATTGTCCAAGATTGCTAGATCGAGCACGCGACGCGCATAGTCTTAAGCCTAAGAACGGGTTGTATCCTTTTAAATTTAAATTAAACATTTTGACTACTTCCTTGCCTCTTCCTTTTAAGAGATCTCCTTGTTCTCTTCCCAGATTTTTTCCATACTTTCGCTGTCTTCTTCATTATGTTGTTCGCTGACTTTCTAAGGTCTAATCTTTCGCTCCTTTACTTTAAAGGCGTGTAAGGCCGGAATGCTCATTTTTTGTCCATAAGCTTTCCTCGATGAGGGTGGTAACGTTAAGTTAATCAGTCTACGACGAAAGGCACCTCCTGAATCCAGAATGTATTCTCCCCTTTTTCCTAAGGTCTAAAGGATCTCAGTCCCCAGTGGCAAAAGAGAAGAGCTCAGAAACTGATATCATGGATGAACAGCAGCACCCTTTTTTGACTAACCAAAGTGTGCTTGCCTCAGACTTCTTTCTAAGAGTGGTTCCCGCGATCAGATTGGTTTACCGGACTTGCTGATAATGATAAGGCAGTTTACTGACCAATCCAAAGCTCAAGTAAGAGGAACAACCATAGGATCGAGTTCAGAAGGAACGAGTTATTATCTTAGCCTTTGCTTGGGTCGACTTGTAACATACCGACGCTACGCTTCAATGCCCTCGGGAGAAAGTCTTTCTTCTTCATGCTCTTTCTTCTTCACCGTTTTATTTTCTTAGGAAATTTACTTTTACTAAGAAAAAAGCGCCGGATGCTTGCTTTTAAGCCTGCTTTTATTGAATAATGAATAAGCGTCACTCTTTTCTTTTTCTTCCTATCGCATTAGCTCGAGCTCCTTCGGACCCTCTCCTTTCCTTATAACAGACCGCGGTTGAACTTAGAAACCGTAACTCTTTCTTTAACTAATAGTCCATAATGATCGAGAGTCACCCGGTGATAGGGCAAGAAGATCTTATTTTCTTAGTGGTTTTTAATCGATTGAGCTTATTAGCTTATTCAGGTTGTTTCCACCTGCTCGACTTACTGGAGAGGTATGAAATGACTCGAGCGAATGCGAGAGGGAGTTTACTGGCTCGACCAAAGCTTAAGGAAGTTGACAATATAAATGCTTGCGTTGTTAAGCGTAGAGCCAGAGGAAGCTTATAAAAAAGAGCTTCTTTATACGAGTTTAGTTATGAGCTGAGCTCATGTGCTTTAGCTATACGCCGCCCCGTCTATTTCTTTGCTTTAGCTGGCTTTTTAGCTTCTCATGAGAATGATTATACAATCAAGTAAGGCTTCTATGTAAGCTGATATATCGTCAGAAATTAGAATCTATATATATTTTAAATAGAGCGTCACCGGACCCTTGGCCCCCCTAATTGAGCTTGTCTCTTTTATTTGTCCCGTAAGCACTCGCATCCTATGAAACTTCTCTTTCTGCTAAAGCTATGAACACTTTGAAAAAGATTTAAAGCAATTACAATTACGCTTGAAAGATTCCCTAATTTTAGTTTCTCGCAAGCGGGCAATAGATTAAAAGTGCTTGCTTATGCTAAGCATCTCTTAGCGCACTGGTTTATCAAACCCCGGGTAATTTCACAGGAAAGTGCTTAAAACAGGGAAATTTTCCTTATTTAAAATAAAATTTCTAGACTCTTGTTGAGCCTGCTTTTCTATTTTCACTATACCACAAAATTTCAACCAATTACGCTGATGCTATTCCCTTTAAGTTAAGTATATAGCCATTATTGTATTGTATTGTATTGTATTGTATTGTATTGTATTGTATTGTATTGTATTGTATTGTATTGTATTAAAAGAAAAAAAATTCTTTGATCGAGTGTTGATTTTTTTCTTTTCAAATCAAGGGCTTCTTCGAAAAACCAGAGTTAGCCGAGTAGCTCGAGCAGGAGTGTTTATGAAAAGCTGAAAAACGGAAGACTGAGGCCCTTTACAAAAAGTCGAGGAAAACTAAAACAGAATACCTAGATCGCAAGGCAAGGGTTTTTATATCACTTAGACTTACCAAGGCGAAGGTAAGTACTGTTATATCCTTTCTTCTGAAGTGATATAGATCAATGCCTGCCTTGTTATACCAGAAAGGGGGGCGTCGGCCTTTGAAAAAAGGAAAACGTTTTAATTTTAAGATGCGATCATGAATCGAACCAGATCAAAACATTCAACTGTCGACGGAAAAACTTTGCCGGAACGTCAACCGCAAACGAAGGATGGCCAGGCCCCGGTTCCCAGGGCTTGAGTATTCCCTATTATGAGCCTACTCAGATCAGAACTAAACTAGTGGATTTTATTTTGCCTATCGCCTATCGCCCCAACCATAAAACCGGCTTTAAGCAACCTTCGCATTTTCCGCTGAGATCCCAAGTCTCCAAGTGGGCCCTCTTGGCCACTCACGACCTTGGCTTTTTAGAGAATCCCGCTCCTGTGTCGTAAGACTTGTAGCTTGGCAGTCTACCGGGTGGGTTTGTTTATCTTTCCAGTTTCGAGTGTCTTCTTGGATAGTTATAGCGGCCCATAGGCGCAAGATGTACCTTGTGGGGGGGCGGCGGTCCCCTGGACATAGTCCTTTTAGGCAGCGGCCCTTTAGTCCATGGTCCATTGGATGGTCGGTGCAAGGCCAGAAATTGGAACACATTGATTCCGCTCGTTCCCGTCCTTCGCTTCAGGGCCTGTCCCTCGGTGTGGTCAGTACTCTATACTGTCGGGCAGCGAAGCTTACACTTGTTCACTAATTATTATGGTTCACCAGGGCCTCTTTCCTCCTCCCTTTTCTGCTCACTCGTAGGGGTCTGGACCCCCACAAAGGGGGAGGGAGTCGACTGAACATCTCAGCCATTGGCGGGAATTTCGCCCACATCCGATCCCCAATTCTTCTTCACCCCGGATGATCGTGTTGAGTGAATTGTGACCTCGTACGATCGTGTCGGGTGATCAAGAGCCCCTTCGTCACAGTATTTACTTATGGGCTAACAGGTCACACTTTGGCCAAGTATCCTACAAAGAGACTCCCGAAAGCCAGAAGTATTAAAGGAATGGCCATAGGAATGGGCGCATCATGACATCGTAAGAT
>JAYMSF010000025.1:0-7500 GCA_036897335.1 Silene vulgaris | reverse complement strand
CGTATTCGACCTGTGACTTTCACTAGTAATTATTGTGCTTTTAAGGAGCATAGTTAGTATTTAAAAGGCAAGGTTGGGGTTTCTAAAGAAAGACAAAAGGCGGGAATAAAAACTATATTTTTAAAACAGCTTTCGAATTAGATAGAAAGAATGAAAAGAAAAGCCTGAGGAAGATACCCACCTATACATAAGAAATGCCAGTCTTGTTCTATCGTCCCCGTCGTATCAGAAGTCGGTCGAGGGCTGCTCTAACAGACTTCCTTTCCTGTACTAGATCAAGCTTTGCTATCTTCTTTCTTCCTTGTCTTCTTTATATAAGATAATACTATCTTATCTTTGTAAGAATCTATCTTTGTAGAGCGGAAATCTCCCCTCTCTTTATAGAGGGGTTTCCCCAATCTTCAGCTTCTCAATCGTCATCAGCCAGAGCATCTTCGCTGTTCTAAACTGGTTCTTCATTCTCGGCTGGAACAGCAGCTTATTTGACTCTTGCTCCTGGAAGTAATGCTGCCCGAACGGATTCTTCTTCCTATGCCAATAGTCTGTGTTATTGGTGGACTCCGGACTTACATACTTCTTTCACTTGACATTCTAGAACTTTCTATATCCTATATGACGTCTTTCTTTGACTGAAAAGAGTCTACAGCCTGTGGATTTGGCTTGTGGTTCATTCAAAATTCAGGCTCGTTTAGACCTCTGCCTTATAGGGGGAGGTTGCTCGTCAATGATAAGCATAAAATTAATCTTCATAAGCAGCTTCTAAATCATCAGCTGGCAATGGCTCGTCCAGACCTGCTTCCGCTTCCCGCCTTATTGATTAGTGGCTCCCTTTAGCCCCAGATTCTTGTAATTATTCTTAGTGTAATACCTTCTTTCTTAGAAGAGATCGAGCTTTCGCTCTTTCCAACCTGGCAAAGTAGGGCGCTTCATTCTTACGCTTCTTCCACTTCTTTCTTATGGTTCATTCGGGTAAGGAGGAAAGGAAGTCAATCCCCCTTACTTGATCAGACCCCTCCTGGTGTTTGAACTAGTCATTAATGGTCGGCTTAATTGGTATCCTTTCGGTATGCCTTGCGAACACTTTCTTTTTTAGTCTTTCATCTTATCTAGTTTTCTCAAACGGATAGAGCAGATGGTCCAACTACATAACTTTTTCTTTTTCATTACTTCCATGGTCGTGCCTTGTGGCACGGCAGCACCCGTACTATTGAAATGGTTCGTCAGTAGAGATGTTCCCACAGGTGCCCCTTTTTCCAATGGTACTTTAATTCCTATTCTTATCCCTTCATTCCTTCTTTTGGTTTATCTACATTCCAGGAAATTCATACGCTCCATGGACAGAGTAAAAAGTGGAGTCTTGGTCAGAGCAAGCTGCCCTATTTTATTACCAGACATAATTGGGAGAAGCTCATCCGAAACTAGAGCTAGAAACGCCTTATTTAGTTTCGTTCCCATTCTTCATTTTCTTCTTCTCGAATCTTATAACTTAGGGGACTTACCCTATTTAGAATCTTTTTGCGGTGTGCTCCGTTTACTATTCTTTCGTACTTTCTTCTCTTTATCACGCGATAGGTCAGCGAAGCGTGAGCGGGCGCGGAGAAGAAAACGCCAAACACTTCGGACTAATGGGAATGAGCAACGACGAAATGACAAGATAAAGTGCCCCGGGCGCCCCCATTTAGAAAGAAGGGTCGAAGGGTTTGGACCTGTAGCTTTCCCCGTGCCCCCTTCGTCGGGTGGTGCTTGCATGGGGGGTGTGCTACCTGAAATCGGGCTTGAAGCTCCCGCCTTACCAACGAGCCGACAGCTGATGGCTGTTGGTCACGACTACTACCAAAAAGTGAACATGAGGATGACTATTTCACATGGGGGAGTGTGCATCTTTATCTTGGGCGTTCTTCTGTCGTGCGACCCGGCGGCTTATGTGCGACCTGTGGCCCACGCCTCCTATTTGTTCAGGGCGGGCGGCGTGAACTCTGATTCGATCCGGGTATTCAATCCCGCCGCTGAGGTGCTCAGTTGAATCCTTAACCTTGATAGGAAGATGGCTTTTTCAATAATTCGTGCATAAGGGTAAGGAACTTTGGATGAACTAATGCGAATGGGTGTAAGCTTCGCTGCTCGAAAACACCCAGTGCTGACCACACTGAGAGACACGAACGCGCAGGTAACGCCAGTTGGCGAAGTGGCGTTAAGCATCCCTAGCGGTACGAAAAGAGAGGTCGTGATGATATCATCTACGTCCGTACCGCTCCTCGTGGAGTAGATCCCGCATCCAACTAAGTCTTTGACCAGGGAACGGGAGAATTCCCACTACCGCTGGCAGGCCAGCCGGGCCGTGAGCGCGGTGGGAACGGGCTTCCCAAAAAGCCAGCCCCGGCCGGAGTCAGCATAGAATGAAGGGGACGCCCCTAATGTTGTGTTGGCAAAGCCAACTTCTTGGGTTGCGGGCGCAAAAAAGCGGACGTGGGGACTCGGGTCGGAGCGCAGCGTAACTAAAAGAGCCCTCCCATTTTTTACGAGACAGAATGGGCGGGCACGAGCGGTCTAGTGTCCGAGCCGATTGATCAGACGACTACTTCACTTAACTTATTAGATTAGTATTAGCCGCCTATCCCGGAATGGAATGGAATGGGATAGAAAGAACGCGAAGCGCTAGCGCTATAGGGTCGGTTTTTGGGGGGATAAGCTTGCTTCTTCACAAGCTTAACCCCGCCCCGCCCTTGTAAATAGGCAGCTGCTGGGTCTCCTCATCTCTTCTTAACTTCCCCCGGTCTTCGGCCTGAGCTGTATGAGGCAGAAACTCGTCTCACGTACGGTTCGAAGGCCGAGCCCCACTCCAGCAGTAATGGTGCGGCTTAGGTCAACTAACACAAAGAAGATACAGTTCACTCAACGATTGCCTTTGGGTTCCGAACTCCATATGGGGAAGGAACGTTGTTGTTTGCGGGGTCTCGATCATTTACATGGACCCACTTTTCATTCCATTTGTGGGAATTTTTTGATCTATAAACCGTCCGTAACGAACGATCGGCTCATCTTTGAGCATGATGAATCACTTCGTGCCGACCTGTTGTCAATAAACTTTTGGGCCTCATATGAGAATGGAAAACTGGAGCATTTTCTGCATCGGTGGATGAAGAATCGCGAACATCAAAATTTCTGGTTAAGCATGTTCCCAGAAAAAAGATACTTTCGAGAAACAACGAGCACGACTGAAGTGGCTATCCATACAAATCTATTTACGGATCTATATGCTTCGATTGGAACTGGAAGTTCAAGAACAGGCGGCTGGTATACTACTATAATGAAACTGCCTTTTCTTTTTTTTATTCGGATAGGATTTCTGTTGGCTTCGTTGGGGGGCTCGCGTAGTTTGTTACGTCAACTCCAAAAGGAGAAATTGCGTTGGAATTGAGAAAGTTACGTAAAGTTCATAATTGTATAAAAGGAGTCAAAGTAGTGACTGCAGCGCATACGGGACAGCTCATATCCGATAGCCTATATGCATGCGACTTCTCCCTTACCAGGGAGGTTTAGCATAGATTGATTACCTGGAGAGCCTATAGTCTGACGCCCTGTACAAGTATAGGGTATTTCCGGCTTTGATTTAAATTCCCGTTCGAAACAACCGCTTTTTTGGGCGGAGCATTTCAATGATCGAAGACTCACCTATATACGAGAAAAAAGAAAAGCGTTATCGGATTGAACAAGAAACGAACGTCTTAAAACAAAAAGAAGTTGCGATGCACTCGGCTGAAATTGACCAAGAACCGAAGGAATTGAACAATTGAAACAAGCGCTTCGGTTGAATTCTCTTTAGAAGCAGCTTTCGTGTAATATAGTAGTCCAGTACAGTGATACGATAGGAGCCCCGTCCCGAGATGACATTAAGGTAGTTGGAAAGGAAGTAGGCAAAAGATAGAACCAATTTAACAGATGAAAGGTATGCTGGAGCTAGAAGAGAAGCCCATTGGAATTCATCATATTTTTTGCCATGCCAAGCAAAGGAATTCAACATATTCTACCCTTGCACCTAGCTCCATTATTCTTAGTAAGCTGACAACTGTTCCTTTCCAAGCAGCCAGGATCAAAGTAAATTTCTAATATAGTTCTATTTTTTTTTTTAATCTAATTCTTGTTCTCCGCCTCCGGATCGGCCTTTCACGAGAGACTAACAAGTCAGCTCAGCCTACCCGTCTTAATGATGGGCCCTGGGCGTATCAACTAGAATTAAATTTCTTAAAGATAAATCGGAGTATAAAAATAAGATTGGAATTCCTATTAAATTAGAATAGAATAGGAAAGACTGACTTTCTATATATAAGTCTTATACAGAAATCCTCTTTATTTGAATTTAACATCAAATACCATCTAGATTAGAGATTCACTGAAATACATTCTTTTCTATATATAAAAAAGAGAAGACATATATAGTAAAAAAAAATTAAAAAAAATAATTATTCTAAAACGTAAGTAAGCAAATGTGACATAAGGAATGTAAGCCATATACTGTTAGCCCAGAATGAGTCTAAGTATTGATGTTTGCCAATGATTCTAAGTACTGTGTTGATTGGTCAAATAGATTGATCGAGTGGACAAGTAAGTGAATGAAGATATGGTAAGCATGGGTAGGATAGGGCGGAATCATACTTGCTTCAGGTAAGGGCTTTTACTTCTTAAAAAGCCGCATTTCAATCTCCTCAGTAAGACCTGCAACGGGACCCTTTCTCAAGCTTTCAGTAAACGAAAACAGCCAATGTGCGTGTTTCGCATGATAAGTGAGGCCAAGCATTGGTCATACTTTTTCTTTTCCCCGACGTTATGCGCCCCCACATAATACATAATAAAGGGCGAACCTAACCTAGCCCATGATTGAACGGCACTTTCTTTCTCGAGCATCCGACTGGCACTTCTTAGAGGAATTTGTCGAACTTCCCTCCGTCCGCTCCTAGGGCAAAGTCTTTTAAACCATCATCTTTCAACCAAGGGAATGACTTTCGAGCCAAGCCCGAGAATGACGGCACGAGGGAAGCCTTAAGTTTTAAGTTAAAAGGAATCCCTTAACAGTCGAGGAGGAAACCTATAGAAATCATGGACAAGCCGCCGATATACTCAGCTTCTTTCCTATGACGTTACCAAGCGTCTATAAAAGGAGATCCCCGATCTTATAGGTGGGGACCAGTCCCGAAGTCACAGAATGGACCCAAAGAAGGGAGAGGGCCGTTTGCCTTCCTCTCGCAAACTCACAAGAAGGGCTTTTTCGGCTCGTTAACTTCAATATCGCATAAAAATCGTTTTCATTCTTTAAAATTTTAAAAGACATCAGACGTATTAGGAAGCTTTGATCTCTACCCTGGAGGCGGTGAATTTCATTGAATTAAAGTTCCGGGCATGACCTCCTAAAGTTAAGGTAAAGAAAAGGATTCAATTAGCCTCGGATTCAATCGCTTCCTTAAGCCCGGGAAAGAAGAAGAATCCCAGTCGAGGAGGGCCCTACTCCTACTTACTTTGCAGCGCTTACTTGACTCCATTCTGCTGTTTAAGTCTAAGTACTGCCTCTTGTCTTAAGCTTTCTTAATTAATGAACAATTTGATGCTTTCTTTCATAAGGTAGATGTCCACCCCTTGCCCAAGGACTTACACCTGCTCATCCTTTATTTAAGGCTTTCGCCCGTTCCTGTGCGATAAAGACCAGCTTTCTCGGGTAAGACTAATCTTCTCTCTTCTATTGGCCCTGCCAATTCAAAAACCCTAATCGAGACAGTATTTCGGATAAGACTTGGTACAACTTCTCATCCGTCCTCAATGGCCAAGAACCCAATCTCGAAATAGACCCTATTAAAGTCAAGTGGGGGAAGCCCATCACGAGGGGCAATCAATCAGTCCACCCTATAATAAAATAAGGGAAGGCATCTCACAAGCCCAAGCATATACTCATCATGAAACGCAAGTGGGAATACCTATCCTTAGACGCACGAAGGGAGTCCTCAGACTAGCAGTTGATGGAGGGAAGAGGGTGGCATATCCACTACTGGTTAGCTCCTTTGGGTATTATAGCCGGAAAGAGAGACTGTGCGGGCAAGGTCTTTATGTCACTGATTTACTTGATTTAGCTTGTATGCCCCATATGAGCCCTAATTCCTAAAACCATAGAGTGCAATATTACGCTATCCCCTTACGTAGAGGAGGTGAGGAGGGTTTATAACCCCAAAAGGCATAAGGAATATTCGAAATGTCATTTTAAGCCGGTTGGACTCTATCGATGCTTTCCTGGCCATAAACGCAATTAGGCGCAGTGGCCCTTCTGGGTAAGGAAATCCTGCTTATCTGCCCATAAACCCGAACAACAATCTCAAGACAAAGGGCGCAAACTTTGATATCCCGAGCAAGGTCCGAAGGAACTCAACTGATTTAGGCAATTTCCTCACATAGGAAGAAGCCCCAAGAAAGAGGCTATGCACCTTATCTCATCCTGTCCCCTCTCTCTCCTCGGGTTCGTGGGAAAAGACTAAACAAGGATATCTACGCATCGTACCTTGAAAGAGCACTCATTCTGGCCTAAAGAGCCTAATATTGAGGGTATTCGAACCAGCTGTTACGTTAGGGGTCTTGTTGCCTGAGGAAGCATAAGTTAGTCCTTAGCCCTACCTTTGCTCCCTTAAAGACCCGCCTTTTAGTACAAGTAACGAGATCTCGGTTCAAGCCAATGAGACCTGACCTAGGCTTAGTCCTAGCTTCATCAGTCGAAAGAGAGATCGACCAAGCAAGATAACGGATGCAACAAGCGTAAGAATGGCTCCGCAGGGCACGAAGTGGGATCGAATGTGATGCCAAAACCCGTCTTTTTCGTTGTCGAGTTGAATTCCTCTCTACGAATCGAAATAAAAAGAAAACTTTTGCCAAAACACGGGGATTTTGGTTGCAAGATGCTTTTACTAAAGAAAATGGGAAAAGAATTGGAACATTTGCGTTTTACCGAGGATTTCCGTTGCAAGCCACTTTTAGTACTGAAAGGACCCAATCTCTTGCACTTTTTTCATTTTCCCGGTCCTTTTTCGATCAAAAGAAATTTTCCTTAATAACGGGCATTTTCAAACAAACTTTTTCCTTCCAGCCGGTGTTTTTGGCATGAAATGCTATTTTAATACTAAAATTAATTTTTAAATTTTTAAAAAAGTTGAAAAATTGCATAAACCCGTCTTTTTTGATTAAAAACGAATTTTGGCACATTTGACAACTATCTGTTTATAATTACGAAGTCTCATTTCGAAGGATCTCTTGAGAGTTATTTCAAAATCTCGCCTATGAGTGGAAGCTGCCGAAAAAGCCCGGCTGGATGCAGAATTTCATGACATTTTTTAATATTTCAATTTTTTTAAAAAAAGGTAGATCTATCGTGTGCTATCTCCTAATTGGGTATAATATAATTCTTATTATATTTTTTAAAATAAAATTAAATTAAAAATTATATATATGTATTAAATTATAAATAATTTA